>PVJL010012873.1:0-12977 GCA_004026885.1 Lyroderma lyra | reverse complement strand
TTTAAACCGGGATAATATATTGTCACCCATGAAAAAATGGACAGACGTCAGTGGTATCTGCGCGTTAGTGGCGTGCATGTGTCCTTTTGAATCGTGACAGCAGGCCAAAGCCCCCAAAGCCAGAAACGGGGTCCGACGGCCGTGGGACCGCGGTGACAGGGTGAGAGGCAGGGCGTCCTTGGGCACGCTGACAGGTGCTTTCATAATTTGAAAAGGTCACACTTGCAAACGCGCAGGGCTGTCTCACTTTCCGGGTCCACAACCCACAGGACTGCACTGGGCCACCGCGCGCGGCAGGCGGGACGCTGTGTCGCTCTCAGAAGCAGGGAAGGTGGCACCGTGACATGAGGTCAGAGGGAGCCGAGCGGGGCTGGGGGTCATGTCAGCACTCAGAGGACCTAGGCCGCCAAGGACTTGGGGCTCCCGGGGCCCTTCAAAGGCAGGAGCACCCTCACTTCATCCTCGAGGGGAGCGGCCGCTGTGACGCATCAGGCTGGGACGGAGAGCTGCGCTGCTGGTTTCATTCAAGAAGACGGACCTGTGGCTACTCGGCACGGCCTGCCCACGCCTGTCCGGGGTGAGGCTGGGTTTACCCTCGGGGAGCAGTAGCCGCCCTGCCTTCCTGTGCCACGTGTCCCCCACACGTCCCTTCCCCTCGGATGGGACCTTCCAAGCCCCTTGGGCGTGAGGACAAGGGAGGCTTCTTCAGACTGAGGGCCGGCAGCGTGCCTGGTGCCCAGCCCATGGGGGACAGGCTCTCCCAGCCCTTTGCCCAGTGGCCAGGTCACTCTGCTGCTGCCCCTTCTTCAGGCCCCTCACAAGGAGTCCCCTTTTTCGTATTTTTTTTTTGGATGAAATGAATTTTGATGTAAGTAAAATGCTCAGGACAGGCTCCAGCACACGCAGGCCTCCAATGCCCGCCATCGGTGTGTGACTGATGGTGTCGTTTCAGCCACCGTCCTCACACGACCCGGCCTTGTGGGGCTGGCTCCCCCGCGGTCTGGGTGGGGCTGCCCTCCGCATCCCTCTGAGGGCCGGCATGGGGCCCAGGATGCACGGGAGCTCCTGACCTGCCTCTGTGCAGCCCCTCAGCCTGCCTCCCCGAGGAGTCCGGAGCCCCCCGTCTCGGAGCCATTAGGGTCCTGCGGCGTGACTCAGCCGTCACCAGCAATACTCATCTGTTCTTCGGAAGTTGGAGCCATTGTTTCCTTTTCTGCTGGTTCAACTCTCGTCCTTGGGGGGTCAACCCCTTTCAACAACCCTACAATCCTTCAAAGGCTTTGATAGAAAAAGGAAACAGATTTAGGCTTCGTGAGTCATCTTTGCCTCTGGTTTCTTAGGAGATTTTTATGCTTATTTCTGGGGTTGTGGTATCACTGATCCAATCTTTGCCTCAGTGTGACAATTCACTGAACACCTTAACAAGAGGTGACGTGTGACTGGGTAAAGGTGGTCGGTCCACGTGAAGTGAGGTTACCCTTCGTGGACGGCAGAGCAGCCCCAGGCCCCCGGTCTCCCCCACACCTTGCATGGTTTCCCTCGCATTTCTGGGGCGCTGGCTGTGGTGGGCGCTGCCTGAGGGAAGTCACCACTGTGATGGAGGAATGGACTGGACACACAGGAAAGGACGGACGTGGTGGCGTCAGGTGACAGCCCCCTCACAGAGCAGTGACGTGGGGGAGGAGGCAGAGGAGGGAATGGGTGGGGGTGCTTCCAGGAGGAGAGGGGTGCAGCTCCCCGGGAGGGAAGGAGGCGCCCCCAGGGCAAAGAACTGGGTTGGGGGGTCTGGGTGCGTTCTCCTTTCCTTTTCTATTTTCAACTGTGGCAAAGCGGGGCCACACCTGCTCCCCCAGCGTGGACACAACAAAATTTACATGGTGACCTGCGGAGTTCGTGGTCAAAAACGTCACAGCGAAGGTCGCGTGTATCCGAGAGATACATTCCTTACTATTCCTGGCTGAAACACGGGGGGAAAAATGTAAAAACACTGCAAATACAAGAAAATGCACGAGTTTCCACTCCATTTTCAGTTGCAATCTAGAAATTATTAAAGAAATGTGAAAATGTAAAGAAGAAAAAGTTTTCTACCAGACAACAGAAACATGAATATTATAAAAAAATGCAACCAAAACACGTCTTTAGCCCTCAATAATCGCCAGCTTCAGCACTGGGCTGTGCGAAGTGTTTGTCGTCGCCGACAGCGCCACGACGCTTGATACGCGGCTCGTTCTGGATACAGAGCACGGACCGTACGTTTGTCTTTTTCTGCTTTTCTTGCTGGATTTTCCCTCCATTGTGGTTCTTTATTCTTTCCAAGAAAAATGCTCCTCATTCGTGTCCGATGCATCTTCCTTTTCTCGCTGGAATATCCTGCTTGCTCTCAGAAAGCCGTAACGAAATGCCACACGACCTGCATCTTCTGAATCACTTTCATTGTCGCATTTGACGGTCGTTCTCATCGTCGGACTCGAGCAGCATTTGCTGAAGTTCTCTAACATCTCCTGGATTATTGAATCGATACTTTTCCCAGCCATTTGCAACAGGAAATGAAAACAAACAAACCCCCCAAACAAAAAAACTACACCGGCGCTGACTTCAGAGTTCGCGGCACCTCTCAGGTACCATTTACCGCTGAGGATCACGCACCCTTAGGACACACGTGCTGTCACGAAGCCGATGGCTTCAACATGACAGCGTAACATCAGTCACGTGCAAACGCACAAGTCACGACCTTGATCCTGTGCACCTGACACACGTGACGATGTTTAAGACGAGCGTGTTTGTATCTCAGGTCAGCGTGGCCCCCTCACGGTTCCTGCACAACTCAGTCGTGTTAACCCCACCACAGTGCCTCTTCTCAGCCGTGTCCTCGTCCTCGGACGTCCCCTACACCCTTTCATGACCTTGGGGGGGGGGCAGCCCTGCCAGGATGGACAGCGCCTGTGCGAGGCCCTCCCACACGTGCAAGGGACTCTGTCCCAGACATGGCAGTCTCTCCACGCGGGTCACACGCACCGACCTGCTTGCCCCGGTCCCTGCCTTTGTCCTTTTCTGTGCCTGTGGGACAAATTCCAGGCCAGGCTGCACGAGGAGGTCTGGGAGCACCTTCTGGGGGCCGAGTTGCCTGCCCTCCGGGCCCATGGCCGCGGCAGGTGAGGATGCTCGAAGGGGAAGGCCCGTCGAACTTGACTTTGTAGACAAGACCCTTTGACGTCCGGTGACCACAGGCGTTTTCACTCCTGTAAAAGCAAAGAGGCTTTCATCCTGGGGGAGCGCCGTCAGAGTTTGGGGGAGGGGAGGGACCGGAGCCCTCCGGTAGCTATGAAAAAAGGGCTTGTCCACAAATAAACTCGGCCAGTGGTGGGAACAGCCCAGACAGTCTTCAGACGCACACGAAATCGAAATAACCTGGCTCCCCGGCGGAGGGGTTACGTTGGAGAGCAAAGAGGCTAGTTCTTAAAATACGCTCCCCATGACTCAAAAATAACACAATTTCATTCAGTCTTAAACATTCACCAAAAAAAAAAGTCACCTCTTTGGGGGGAAAACAAGATGCCGTGGTTCCAGCCAGAAGCTTGGGCGTGGCCGTGAGTCACTGAGTGCAGAATTAGAAGGAGAGCCTGTGGGCGGACCGGGCGCAGCCCGGCGTCCCGCTGGGCACGAGGGACACGCACACGCCCGAGCACGACGCGGGGCACCCCCGGGCGGCACCGGGCTCCCGGCCTGGCCGGCTCACATCCGGGCCTTCTAGAAGGCTCCCCAGATGAACACCCTCGCCTGGGTCTGTGCCTCCCTCCCACACCCCGAGGAAGAGTCACTGCGCAGCTGCCGACGCGTTGTCACGTGAACACGGTCTCTGTGTCCCCAGCAGCGTCTGTCTCCCCCAGTCTCGTCTCTGTATCTGCGTGTTTCCCACAGGCCTGATGACGTGGCTCTTTACATCCCCAGAGGCCGAGTTAAATGACACACGGGGCCGAGGGCCTGGGGTCCTCTGAGTGACACGCACGGCACACTGTCACCCTGGGGCACTGGGCCACTCAAAGGCCGCCGTGATGTCACTTCCTGGGCATGCGTGTGTCACGCGTGGGCAGAGCACCAGGACGGGGCGGGCACTCGGCCGGCCGTGTGGGCAGCTCAGTGCGGCACCGGCACCATCGCTCTCAAACGAGTGGAAGCCGCCCTTCTCCAGGACTTGCTCTGGTGGCCCGGGTCCGACAGGCTGGCACGGCAGTGGCTTCTCCCAGGGATGACCTGGGTCGGGTGACAGAGGGGAGCCCTGTGAGTCCCCAAGCACACGGGATTGAAAGCCTAACAGGAAACTGTCCCCAGAAAACGGCGTCCCCCTCCCCACCCCGCCGTGCTTCGTGCCCGGGCCACACTCCCGTCCTCCCACTGGGGGTTGGGGCCTCTCTCTGTGTGTGAGTCAATGCTTCATCCCCCCCCACCCCCCCAACCCCCCACCCCCAGCCCCGTCTCTAAGTGGAGGCCCGGAAGCTTCTCCCGAGGAGGCCACCGCACGGGGCAGCAGACAGCGTGGTGACCTCTGGAGGCCGGCACGACCCCAAGGAAGGGAGAGCTTTCGGCGGGGCTGGAGGACGTGCGGCCGCGGGGAAGGGCAGGTTTCCAGAGCTGGGATGCTGTGCCCGCGACTGTGTGGGGAGCGTGTGGCATCCACAGAGGACATTCGGGGGGCGCCACCACCCGTCCTTTCCCCGGGGACACGGAGCCTCGGGGGGCCTGCCGCCACGGGCAAGACTCAGGCCGGAGGGAGACTGCCCAGCCTCCGACCGGCGCCCACACGCGCGGCCTGGGAGAGGCAGGCGTCGTGCCGCTGCTCCGCCGGCAGCCCGGGTGCAGGCCGGGGGCCTGGCGTCGGTGTCTGGGGTCCGCAGCCCCGCCCGGCCCCGGGGCGTCCACGCACCGCCTGCTCAGGACGTCAGGGTTGGGACCGCGCTCCGGTCTCCCGTGGAGAAGACACGCGTCTGCACCACCGAAGTGCGGGGGCCGTCGGCGTGGGAGCTCGTCATTAGATGCTTATCAGGTGATTGACAGCTTGGCTGGAAGCCGCGGTGACTCACCGGGAGCTTCCTCGCAGGCGGGCTGCAGGCATCCCGGGGCCCCGCGCATGCCCCCTGCCCGCGGCTGGCCCGGCGGCCCCAGGATGCAAAGCTGGCCGGCAGAAGGGAGGGACAGGCTTTCTCCCCGTGCGGGGGACGCTCCAAGCTGGCGAGGCGGGGGGCGAGGGTCGTGTGCCGAGTACCTCGACGAAGGGAGAGTTGAGCCAGCTCACGCGTGCTTTCACCGCTGAAGTCGACTTCTCCATGTCCTCTCTCCTCCTCTCTCACACATTCATCTGTCTCTACAGAAAGACGCCACGCCAAGGCTAAGGGTTCATTCGACATTTATTTTGAAAGGTGCTGCGAAAACAAGGAGCCTGGGCCTTGGCGAGGACGGCGCACGTTTTGCTGAGGCCTGTGTGAAGGTTCCCAACAGCTGGGCCCCATGGGCAGGAACGGGGGGGGGGGGGGGGGGGGGGGGGGCGGCCGGCTGCACGCAGATGCAGACACACGTACACACGTGCACGCACATACGTACAGGCACATGCACACACGGGCACACACACAGGCACATGCACAGGCACACGCACATGCACACACACAGGTACACACGCACAGGCACATGCGCGCACACATGCAGGCACATGCACACAGGCACACGCACATGCACACACTGCACACACATGGGCACACACACAGGCACATGCACACGCACAGGCACACACACAGGTACACACTCATAGGCACATGTACACATGCACACACATGCACATGGCACACGCACATGCACTTGAGCACACGCACACACACTGCACACACATACGCACATGCGCACATGCACACACACTCAGGCAGGCACATGCACATGGGCACACACACATACACATGGGCACACACACGCACATGCACACACACACACACACTCAGGCAGGCACATGTACATGGGCACACACAGATGCACACACATGCACACACGCACATGTACATGCATATGGGCACGCATGCACACACACACATGCACGCGTGCACACATGCACACACACGCACACACACGCGCGCACAGGCAGACGTGGTATGGATGGCAGCCCTATGTGGCAGGGGGCCAGCACGCTGTGGCTCTGATCCCCAGGCCTCAGTTGTGTGGACAGGGGGAGCCCCAGGGCACGACGAGCCCTCATAAATCCAGCCTTTCACCCCCTCTCCTCCCCTCCATTTCGCAAAGCCAACTTTCTGTAAGACACGTCAAGCGCTGTGCACGTCCCAGGTGGGCCGAAGGGGAGGGAAACGCGCTGTGAAACGAGCCAAGAATGTCCATGTGTCGATGAAAGGTAGAATTACGCACCTGGCATGGGGCTCCCGGGCCCCTCGGTGCGTGCGCTCTGCGGCCCGAACAGAAATGCTATTCACAGCTGGCCGGGCAGCCTGCCCCCCGCCGCCTCTGCGTGTGCCGGGCTGAAGGCGATGGCATCCCCGGGGAGCCCGCGCTCAGATTCCGACGCGATTGCTAATATTTTAGGAGCAAGTAAACATCTTCTGAAGTCTCCTGTGCCCACGGCCAAGACATGCGCTTGGGCCTTCTGAGCGGATGGAGAGGACGCAGCAGAGGGAGGGGGAGGGAGGCCGAGGGTGGCCACAGAGCCCCCGGACAAGGACAGGCTGCCCGGGGCGCCCGGGGGCACCGGAAGAAGCACGCAGGTCTCCGTCCCAGTGCCGCCGGCTCCATGGGGCAGATTGACGGGGACGGCTCCATGGGGCGGGGGGCCGGGTGGCAGCCCCACCCCGTGCATGTCTGGACTGACGCGGAACCGCCCGCTCTCACGGGCTGGCACGGCTCCTGGCCGCCGAGTCGGCACGTGTGCTCCTCTTGTAAGTGACAGGGGGACGTGGCCGGAGGGGACACAAAGGACCGTATTGGCACGGGAGGCATTCAGGGCGGTTCTATCACGAGGTGCATGCAAGATGCACGTGTCAAAGACAAAGACGGGACGGCCGGTTAGACTGACACAAACCCTGCGCTGGGGCCGACGGAAGAGGCCTTTGCCTGTGTGGTGTCCCCTTTACAGAAAGCCCCCAACGTCCGGGAGAACGCCGGGTTGGAAAGAGCCAATGCAAAGGGACAGACACAGGGCACAGGAAGACGCACCCTCTGCCCCCCATGCCATAGGGTCAGGCCAGGACCAGGGCTTTGCATGGAAAGGTCCTCAGTCCGTTCAGGCCACTGAACAAAAGCCCCGCAGAACGGGCAGCCGAGGCCACAGCCGGCGTTTGTCCCGGGTCCAGGGGCCACCTGTCGGACGTCAGGGCGCAGGCTCAGTCATGTTCTGAGGGGGGCACCTCCTGGTTCACAGAAGGTCCTCCTCTCGCCATGTCTTCACGGAAGCAGGGCAGGGAGCCCTGCGGGGGCACCTCTTCCTGACCCCATCACGGGCACTCCACCCTCACGGACCGGGTCACCCCATGTCACGTTCCCCCCTCACCCCACGTGTCTTCATGACGACGTGTGACATGTTTGCAGGGGACAGCCCTGATGTCCCCTCGTGTCACCATTGCCCTGACAGCCCCGGGGTTCCACCATCCTGTTGTCGGCACGGCTCAGAGGTGCGCGGGCACGTCTGCCGGCGCGCACAGCTGGACACTGTCCCTCTTGGAACCCTCCGAAGCTTGGAGACCAAGCCTTTGTGGCCGCACTAATGACCCATTTCTAGTTTGTAGATCGGTCCTGTGGGCCGGTTTGAGTGTCCGTGGCATGCTGTCCTGGGGGCCGAGGGCCACGTGGTGACCGACCCGGGCAGAAGTCCCTCCTGGCACGCGTGGCACTGACCTCGCCGAGCAGCCGCCACCCTGGGGCTGGGACCCCAGAGCTGTGCTCACAGGGTGGTCTGCACCGAGTCCCTCTGGGACTGCCTGTTCCAAGGGAGGATGTCTCATCCAGCCCCGACCCCCCGGCCCCCGAGCCGTCTGCATGGATGGTCCCAGGAATCTGGATTGGTCGCCAGCCGTCCGGGCCGGCCCCACGCAGACCCAAGGTTAAGGGCCATCGGCTGAAGCAGTCACAGGAGGAAGCAAGGATGCTCAAGGACAGATACGTGTTCACAAGCAGGACTTCTCCTGGACATAGCGAGGGCGTGGTCATCCTTGCGAAGCCCAGGGAAGGGGGACAGCTGTGTCCAGAGGGGGACAGAAGCCTGCCGGAATGGAAAACCCCTGAGGCAACCAGGTTGAGTCAGAAGTCCGTACCCAGGTGACACTCGGAGCAGACGGGGCGCTGACTGCCGCAGCACCACGTAACATGAACTTGGTTCATTTCAGAATGACGGACACACGCGTGCAGCTCGGAAGTCAACCGGGCACCACGGCCTCACGGTGACGTGTGTCCCACCAGCTCACCCACCTGCCGTTCACCCCGAGGTAACTCGGGGCTCACAGTCCTAACTCCCCCAGCGTTGGCCACGGGATACCCCACTTTTATTCCTGTTCTCGCCCGACGGTCCCGGGAGCCAGCGAGAGCCTTCTGCCTTGTCACGTGGTTTCCTGTTCGAACTCGTCGCTCTCGATGGCCACACGTGTCAGATCCCAGACGGCGTGGCGTCCCCCGAACGCGGTCATCGCGCCGTCTCTGTTGCGTTAGGGTGAGGGACCAATTCTGTGCGGGAGTCTCCCCGGAGGGTTTTCTTACTCCGTTTGCCCGTGGAGACCGGTCCGCCTGGCTTCTGCCGCCAAGAGCGTGTTTATGGAACGCTACACGAGCGCCGGAAAAGGGGTCACGCCGGCACCCCTGGACGGCACTGGGGTGGGGTGAGCCCGGCTCTCGGCACACACAGCGTCAGGGAGCAGGTGGGTGCTCTGGGGCCGATCAGGAAGGACCCCTGGCGTCGCTCGGGTGATGGGGACTTCACACCTGGTCCCAGCCCGCTGCAGGGTCAGGGTGGGGCAGACCGGGGCAGGTGAGGTGGTGCCCGGTCCCCGGTGACTCCCCTTCCCACTCCTGCAGGTCACGTGTGAGCGTCCAGCTGTGTCCTGCAGGTGCCCCTGGCACGGGAGCCACTGCCTGGGTCTCTCGTCCATCCCGACGGTCCGCTGATGTCCCCTGTGTCCCCCCTCGGCCTTTCCTGGCGGCTCGTGACCCCACACGCCTTCCCGTGTGCACGTTGGCGTTCGTGTGTCTGCTTTGGTGCAGTGTCCGCGCGTTTTGCCCATTTTCTTGGACGTGGATTCCTTTTTAACTGTCGAGTTTTAAGGCTCCTTTGTATCATCTGGCTGCCTGTCCTTCCTCTGTCAGACGTGTCATTTGAAAATATTTTGGGAGCTGCAAGTGCTCTCGTCACGCCGCATGATGAACTGTCCCCCATGCAATGTCCTGGTCACCATTCATTTAAAAAAAAACCAAAAACCAAGAACCAAACCACCTGTCATGCTGAGTAAGATCTCTGGTGACACGTGGAAATGGATGGCCATCCTCACGGATGTCACACGTGACCTACGTGGCTGGTGAGATCGTCTGCCACGTGGTATTTAAACAGAAAGGGCTGCTGCCACGGCCCTCGGTGGCCACGGCCCTGGGACAGCGCAGGGGGCTGTCCGGGGGGCACAGGGGCTGCCGGGAGCCCGACGCCAGGGGACACTGGGGGACGAAGCGTTATCGTGAGCCCACATACGCCGGGGAAGGGCACGCGGCCGGTGACCAGGTGGGAGTGTGGCACCTGCTCCCTGGGGACGAGGGTCCCCGGACGCGCGCACAGAGCTGTCCCCTCCCCTCCGACGCTCCCTTGTCCGCCTGCTTGGGCCTCTGCAGCCGGGCTCTGGCTCGGGACACGGCCCGGTGTGCGGCCACTCCCGCGTGCCCGTCTGCGACGCTGGTGCTGCGTGCGTGCCGCTGGGGGGCCCGTCCTGCTACGCAGCCCCTTCCCTCACGCGCCGGGCCGACACCTTGGGCGCTGCTGTCCTTCCCATCTCCGGAACGTTCCGTGACTGGGACGGTTATGTCCCCGGCTCAGCTGGCCGGTCCCTGGTGCTGAGGGTTTTGGTCCAGCACCAGCCTGGCTGCTGCCGGGAAGCCATTCCCGGGCGAGAGGGGCATTTCAGTCCGTCCGTCAGCAGGTGGCCCGGCGTAACCTGGGAGGGCCACGTGCGAGCAGGTGAAGGTGCCGACAGCAAAGACGGGGGATCCCGAGCAGGACGCTCCCCACGATGGCCTTTGGACTGAAGACTGGCGTGTCCCTCTCCGGGCTCCGCCTGCCGCCGGCCTGCAGGCTGAGATGCGCCAGCAACTCCCACAAGTGCGGGAGCCCTCTCCTCAGAGCGCCCCTCTGTCCCCACATCCGTGACTCCCCATTGCTTACCGTATAACGCACCATTGTCCCCCCGAAGCCTGAGTGCCACCACAGCTGGGGGTGAGCTGACACGTGTGACAGTGCTGTTACCTTGACCCACAGTCTGTGTACCTTCTAGCTCCCCACTTAGAATTCAGGAACTGCTCCCCGAGGCGCCGTAGGTGCGCCCAGGCATGTCCTGGTGCTGGGACACGGGGACGCAGTACGGATCACGGTGTCTCTCAGGGCAGCAGCTCGGGGGCAGGTGTGACAGCATGGGGGGCGGAGCGCAGGTGGGAGGAGGGGGGCCGGTGACCTGGGGGCGGCCCTTGGTCTGGGGGTGCGGAGCACGGATCGCAGCAGGCGCCTTAGTCAGAGGTTCTCCGGGAGCCAACTTCCGGGAACTGCCGCCAGCCCCCGAGTTCGACGGGCGCCTAGACAACCCGAAAACAAATAAGCGGCGGGGTCCCCCACCGGTGGGCTGAAGACCCCTTCCCCAGGGACACGCGCCGGCGGGCTTGAGTCTGGGCCGACGGTGGGGCCCCACGCAGAGCTGCTGTGCCCGGAGTCGGGGTGCGGAAACGCGGGCCCTGGGGGCAAACGTGAATTCCGGGCTGTGCAGAGCTGCCCGTGGGACCTGAGCTGTGACTTCCCTCAGCTGCAAGTCCCCGGGACCCACCGCTCTCCGAGGCCGAAAGCACCGTGCAGCAGACCCTGGAACAGACCTTCCCCCCGACCCGCACCCCGACCATGGACCCCAACCCCGACGCTCACCCCTTTCTTCACCTCAGGTGCAGACCCCGATGCTGAACCCAACCACGCCCGTGAAGTTGGCCCCAACCCTAAAACCTGGATCCAAACCGTGACCATGACCCTGACCTTGACCCCTGACTGTAAAGCAGATGACCCCACGGCTGACACTGACCCTCACCCTGACACCGACCCTTACCCTAAACCCGGCCGTGAGCCTAACCGTAAGGCTGACTTCCCACGTGACCCTCACACTGATTCTTTAGTGCGTGGACTCCCCTGTGACCCCGAGGGCCTGAGTCCCAGTCCCGGGCGCCACGCCCCTCTGTGCTCCGGGTGCTCGTCCCTTTGGGCCGTGTGGGGCTCGGCCTCGGCGAGGACAGGCTTTCCCGCACTGCCCGGCGGGCCCGTGTCACCCGTCCTGAGGGTGAGACACAAGCGGTGCTTCATGGTTCTGAGGGTGCCGTCCGCCAGCCGGGGCTCCGACAGAGGGGGACCGGCACCCCTGCTCCCAGGGACCCCTGCAGTCAGGGTCGTCGTGGCGGCCCCGTGTGCCGCTGGCTTTCCTGGGGAAGACCCTTCCAGCTCGATCTCCTTCCTGGCAGGCGCTGGCCCGATGGCCGTCTTCCAGGAAGAGGCAGGGTGTCCCACACCCGGGATGTGAGCCCGCGGCCCTGTCCCCCACAGCCCTGGGCCTCCCCGGCTCCGTCCCAGATGGCCGGCCGGCCAGACCCTGCTGTAGCCCCTCGGAAGAAGACGTGTCACTCCTCTGCTGCCTGGGGACAGGGGTGGGGTGGCTCTCGTCCCCATGTGCACACGTTTCTGTGCTGCTTTCTCGGCCTCCGGAAGGTTCTGTGATGCGGGGGTTGGGGCGCATAGTTCCCGTCTGTCCCCCTCGAGCTGCTGCTGTCCGGCCCCTGCGCCCGGCTCGCTCGGCTGCTCCGTTCTCGTCTGCGCAGACTTACAGCTTCGCACACCCGGGGGCATTTCTGCAGAGCATGGGGGTGTGGGGGAGGTCGTCCCCGGCTCAGCCTTTAGGGGGGCCTCTGGGTGCGCCCCGCCTCTGGTGGGTGTGTGTCTGTGTCGGGTCTGTTCCGTCAGCTTCATGTGGTAGCCAATGCAGCGGCACGAATGGGCGGGCGAAGGCGGCTCCTGGATGCGTGAAGCAGGTGTCCCCCGCCAGCGGCACGGTGTCACCCGCCAGCAGTGGCCTGAAGAAGGCCGGTCATCAGACGGAGCGTCCCTCGGGCACCAGAAGTGCGTCCTGCGGAACGTCACAGACGTCTCCGCCCGCTTCGGAGAGGACACTCGTGCTGTGGCAGCAGTGGCTCTGTCCTTGGCTTCCAGACACAGAACTTTCTCAGGCAACGTGGAGCGTTGACTCAGAAGACGCTGTGGCGGGACCGAAGCGTCCCCGAGGAGTCGGAACTGGTGGTTACGTTTCGTGTGTTTGTTTTACTTGTTTGGTGGTGAGTCTGAAACAAGACGCCGACCAAGTTGGTGACAGTGGCTGCGCTCGCACTCGCACAGCTGCGGACGGTCCTGGGCCCTGGGGGGAGACTGAGTCAGGGCCTGCCCCCACCAGGCAGGCGCCGCGCCAACCCCGGCAGGGCCTGCGGTTTCCTTGCTCCTGTCCCCGGAAGCCAGCGCTCTGCAGCGTTTCCCAGCGAGTGACGCAGGCGACGTGGGTGGAACGCCCAGCACGTGCGCTTCACTAAGCACTTCCGGGAAGGTGGGCGCGCTGGCAGGTAACTGGCACCGGCGTCTCCAGGAGGAAGACGGGACTTGTCGACAAAGACACGGTCCAACAGTCCAAACGGTTTGCTACTTCCACAGACAGGGGAGGGGGCGTCTGAGCTCG
>PVJL010012872.1:0-35008 GCA_004026885.1 Lyroderma lyra | reverse complement strand
TCGGGGACTCTGTGCGGGGTCCCTGAGGCAGGGCTGCTCTTTTTAAGGCTCCCTGAGGGGCTGGGCAGGAACCTGGGCCTGTGAGCTGCGGTTCAAATGTAGAGGACTTGGTTTCCATTAATGCAGGAATTATTGAATCACTGCTCTCACTTCCCCAGCCACCCCGACCGGGAAGGACCCAGTGAGGATGGGCACTTCGTGGGTTCCAGGTGTCACCCGTTTACTTATTCTGGGGACCCCGAAGGTGCAGGGACCCCTCTCACCTACTCCCCACTCCAGCTCAGGAACGGGCGCCCTGAAGCAAGGTCCTCGGAGCCACGGGATCCACGAGCCCAGGACTTGCACGTGGCTCTGCCTCCACGGCCCCCGCCCTTCCTTTCCGGCCGCGCTCCAGGCTCACTCGGGCCGTGCACGCACCGCCGCCGCCGTCCTACTGCGGTCCGGGGCCCCGCCCCGAGACAGACCCGCCAGCCGGCCCCGCCGGGGGTTCCTACCCAGGGCCCCCCTGCCCCGGGCGCGCAGGGAACGGAGGGCACAGTGCGGGCAGCCCGAGCTTGCTGCCCTAAGAACGCCCGGAGCCCGAGGACACGGGCCACCCAGCCGGGCAGTACCGGTGCCTGCAGCGAGCTCGGCTCAAGTGACAGGCTTAGCACTTCAGTGTGACTCAGCCTCCCTGAGGGTCCCTCGGCGTGAGCGTCCTCCGCGAGGCCCCCCGGGGCTGCCCACGCTCTGGGAGGTCCCAGCCCCCCTCATGGAGGGGCGGGAGCTGCAGCCCCCGGAGGAGCAGCCGCGCCGAGCGCCAGCCCTGAGCGGGCGGCCGTCTCCCCCCCTCCCGGCGCCCCTGGCCGGCGGGGCCGCTTCCTCATACCTGCGCGCCCCGCCGCCGCAGCCCTCCCCGCCCCGGGACGCTATTTAGGGCCGGCGCCCCGGCCGGCTCTGAGTCACCGCGCCTGGAGGGCGGCGGGCGGCAGTCAGCCCTGCAGCCGGCGCGGAGGGCAGGGACGCGGCGCCGCGCCATGGCGTCCCCGGGGCAGGTCATCTTCTGGAGGTAGTGCACACCTTTCTGTCCCCACAGGTCAGGGAGCAGCGGTGCGTCCTGGGGCGCGGGGCGCTGAGGACCGCCGGGCTGTCCCGTAGGCCCCCGCTGCACCCTGGGCTGATCCTAGCCGAGCTCAGCACCACGCCCGGCCGCGCACCGTCAGGCAGGCCGGCTTCTGCCCTGCGGGGCCGGCACCTGCCCGGCGGCTCCGGACCGAGGAGCACGTGGGCCGGCGGGGGGCTCCGCTGAGGCAGGTCGGGGCCAGCAGGCAGGGCGGCGGGGGGCTGCTCGGTGTGGGGCAGGGAATCCATGGCTGAGGACGGGTGCGTCGGGATGTGGGGGACCCTCGGGACCAAGGCGGTGAGCGTGCTTTGACTCGTCTCTGTGGGTTCGACGTGCCAGTCAGTAGGGCTGAGGGATTCAGCCCCACGCCTCCCCTCTCCCCAGCTCTGGGATGGGGTCCCTCCCCTTCCTGGGGGTGAGGACACAGACCTCGGTGGCCCGTCGGCCCAGCCGGGGGCGCGCCGGGTCAGGAGGGGCGTGCACAGAAGCAACAGGACGGGAGCAGGCGCCGCAGAGAGCGGGGCGCAGGGCTGCAGGGAGGGGGTGTCCATGGACGCAGCCTAACTCCCCAGGGAGCAGCGGGAAGGACCCCACTACCCACTGCTCCTCTCACTCAGCCGCCTCGAGGGGCCTCTTTGTCCCTCAGGACATCACTTACGTTTCTGGAAGTGGGGGAAGGGCTTTCCTGCAGTGTGGTGAGTCCACGTCACCGTTTTCGGCACGAAGCCCGGGAGGAAGGAGAGGGACTCTCGGGTTAATGGGGGAAAGTCTGTGAGGAGGCCGAGAGGCCCCCCCGGAATTCTCCTGCTTTACACGTCAGCTCGCTGACCTGCGTCCGCCTGAGGCCCCGGTCCTGCAGCGGGGCCGGGGGCTCCGCACGGCTGTGGGGCAGCACCCCCCTTCCTGCTCTGCCCCCTAGAAAAGCATCAGGGGGTGGCTTCCATTTTCTGCCCTGCGAGAATGCCCCAAGAGGCACCTTTGTCAGAGGGACTCCGGCAGCTTCCACGCCCATGCCCCGGGCGTGACAGCAGCCTCCTCCAACCCTCAGGGTTAACTCTGAGGCTTAACCATCACCCCAAAGGAGCCGAGGGAGTGGTCAAGGCCGCGCAGCGTGTGAGAGGCCCAGCGGCTCCCTAACTCCGGGCCCGTCCGCCCCCCGCTGCCCCCTTCCTGGGCCCCAGCCCAGGAAGGCTCGCTGCACAGTGCCCTGTTGTTCCGAGCAGGGGGTGTGGGCTTTCTAATACTGCGCTGCCGCCGGCCTGACCGGTTCTGCAGGAGGGTTAGCAGGGGGTGGGCGTGGTAAGTGCCGGTCCCCCACCCCTCGGGGACCCGCCGGAACCATCGGAAGCTCCTCCTTTTGCCAGCTCAGCTAGGCAGGCTGCTCAGCTGCAAAAGCAGCGACAACCAGCAGATCAGAGGCCGGCTGGGCGGGAAGCGGGGTCTGGAGAACTGGGTCTGGGGAACCCGGGGTCCACCCTTGGCCCTAACCAAAACTCTCTTTCTTTGCCATAACCGCCTTCATTCATAACAATGCCTTCCGTTGCCGTGATCATGACCTTGGAGGTGTGGGAGAGCACCTGCGGTCCTCTGCAGACCCAGTAGATTTTTCTCTTAAATAATTAGCACAGAGCTTACTACCGTTAAATCTCATGATCAAGTGCCTGCCACTCCGGGATGGGGTGCTGGGGTGCTGGGGTGCCGTTTCCACCCTGCCTGCCCGCCTCGGTACATTCAGGAGCCGTGTGGTCGGAACTCTCTGCCCCTCTTCCCATCGTGGTTGTCAGCGGACACAGCATTCACCCAGGGGACGCTTGCTGAGGACCTGGTAGGAGTCCAAGTGTGGATAAGCCAAAGGTCCCCGCTCAGAAGGGGTTACCCGCTGGTCAACGGCATTAACCGAGCACCTACTATGTGCTCAGTTACTGGGTACTGGGGCAGAGGTACCTAAGACACTGACAAGATTCCAGGCTAACGGGGAGGGAGACTCGCCAACAGGTAACTCCATCACACCGTTCCTAAACCTTAGATCGGGGCAGAAGCTAACGGTGGCAGTCCCCGGTGGCAGTCCCCTGAGCGGAGGCTTGTGGGGAGGCTTCCTGAGCCAGGCGAGGCCTGGGCTAAGTCTCCAAGGAGGCGTTAGTGCATCCAGGTACAGAAGGCTGGGAGGGACCCTCTAGGCAGAGGGGAGGGGCGGGGAGGGGCGGGGAGGGGCGGGGTTCCTTAAAGGCAGTTAGCTCTAACACCCCCCTGGGGTATAATCAGAGCTCTCCAGACTCTTGCATTTAAAAAAAAAAAAAAAATCAAGCCCGCCGCCCCTGTTGTGAATGCATCTAGACAAGCCTGTAGGCCAGTGGTTGTCAGCCTTCCTAATACAGTTCCTCACGCTGTGGTGACCCCACAGCGTGCTACTGTATGACTGTCATTTTGCTACAGTTATGGATCGTCATGTAAATATCCGATATGTGTTTTCTGATGGTCTTAGGCGACCCCCGTGAGAGGGTCTTTTGACCCCCAAAGGGGTCGCGACCCACAGACTGAGAACCGCTGTGTAAACCCTAAGAGGACCAGGGCTCGGAAGACGGTCTGGCCCTGCCAGTGGGGACCGTTGAGGCTGGTGAGGGGCGTCTGTAAGCACGGGCAGGGTCTGCATCCTCCTGACACGCACGGCCGCCTCCGCCGCCACAGGCTTCAGGGACAGTGGGCGCTTGGAGCTGTGACCAAGCACTGAACTGCCCCACACGCGTAATTATCTCCATTTCACAGATGCAAATGCTGAGGCCAGACGGCTTGCTCAGTGCCTCCCTGCCAGCCCCAGGCGGGAACCCAGAGGTTCCCACCGGACCTCTGTACTGCCTTGTACCGGGACGGTCTTTCTAACCAGCTCTGCTCCACCTCCTGCCACGTAAAGCAGGGCCCGTCTCATCACTGGCAAAACCCACTTCCTCGGGGACCAGTGACTGCCTGGGCAGAGGACGTCCGAGGAAGCTGAGGGGAGCTGTCCCCGGAGCAGGCTGGGGCCCCCCACTGACCCGCCCCTCCATGTGGGTGAATGCGGGAGTCAGAAGTGACTGCAACCCGGTGGGAATTACATACTTTCAGAGCTTGAAAATTCAGAATGTTCAGTACACTCCTTCATCTCATCACTGTGATAATAAAATAAGCTGTGCAGCGTGCCCAAGGGTAGAACAGAACTCTTTCAGGGATCCTATGTGACCCAGTGATCCCCGATAACAACCGTGCTGGATGCCAGCCAACCACGATGTGCCCAAACATCAAGGATCCCTAATCCGAGAGACCAAAGCTTCACCCACAGGAATTGCATCTGTGACGACCGTATTTCCAATAAAATCACATTCTGAGGTGCAGGGCTTTGGGGGTCACACGTCAACCCATAGCAGGAATTACTGCTGCGGTCTGTGCTGACACACTTGGACCGTAAGAACGAGGCGGCCCCGGGGTGTGGAACCAACTGCAGATGCCCGATGATTAAATCCTCCGGGGGGCTGTTTGCTCGGCCGGCGGGTTCTTGCATATCCGCTGTTTCTCTGTGCTGGGCCCACCCCGAGCCAGGGCAATGGGGACAGTGGACCCGTTCAGGGCGGAAACTGAAATGCCCCGTGGTCCCCTTTTCTCTCTGTAGCAGCATTCTCTGCCTCCCTGAGCCTGTCCTTTGTCCTGCATACTGAGTGTGGGCGTGGGGAGTGTGGGAACCACCAGCGATGACAGCCTGTGGCCCAGGACACCTGGCCGATGACACGCACCAGGGCAGGCAGGATATAATCCCTAAATGGAGCCTGGGACGTGTCTGCCACATAATGCTAGCACTCGGTAAATGTAAGCAGTAGTGCCTGGTTTACGTCCCAAATGTCAGCTGTTCGTCTGTTCACTGCAAACTGGCAGGATACATATCAACAGGTTAACAGTGGTTACGTCTGGATGATGAAATTTTTGCTTGTTGGTATTTCCTAAACTTTCTGTAACAAGTATGCATTACTTTTTTAATAAGAGGAAATAAGCTGAGGATATATGGGATGCGACGGACTTTAGACTCCACGAAGGACCACGGTGGCGTCTTTACGATGTGAAGACGTCACCGTGGTCCTTCGTGGAGTCTAGTCTATGGGAGAAGACAGGACAGGTAGATGCATGATGTAAGCCGGTGGGCAGTGATGTACAGGGTGGGCTGCGTACGGCACCAGTCCCCCTCAAGGGGCTCCTGGCATTACAGAGATGTCATCAGTTTTGCCCGGACAGTCTTTGTACAGTAGACTCTCCGTTAACTGGAACTCAAGCCACTGGCTAAAAAAAAAAGAAAAAAGAAACAATACTGGATTTTTCCGGCGCGGGTGCCAGTTAACGGAGAGCCCACTGTGCATGTTCTGGAACGAGGCCAGTAAGATGACACACACAGTCAGATAAAGGGCCATTCCCTTCCTCCTGCCCCAGGGCCCCAGGACGACGGGGACAGAGTGGCGGAGACTGCTTTCTGAGGTGCCCATTTCTAGGAAGGGGCTTACGTAGCCACTCTTACAGGGGACCGGGGTGAGCCCAGGGTGCAAAGCCGCGTGTTAAGCGGGAGGAAGTCACTTCCTGTTTCTCTGTCTCCACAGCGTCATCAGCGTCATCATCATTCTGGCTGCAGCGATTGCACTGATCATCGGCTTTGGCATTTCAGGTACGTGGTGGCTTGCATTACCGTCCACTCACCCCGCACCCCTCAGTCCCCAGTCGCTGCGGCAGAATGCAAAGCGCACCGGTACCGGACCCAGACAGCACTGCTGCTCCCACTTTCTGACGGGGCGCTCTTCGTGTGAGCCATTTAGCTCCCTCACTTAGAGGGAGAATCATGTCGGCATCACCAGGGAGCTGAGAGAATCAAACCAGACGGCGCTGGGATAGCGCTGTGGGGGCAGAGGTCAAGTGCTGTGGCTGAGCCACCCTGTCAACCACTGCCCTGGGTAGAGGACCCCTTTGCAATGAAGCTTCAGCTGAAATGTTCGAGCATCAAGTCTGTACAAAGGGGTCTCGGGTAGAGAACACTGGCCGTGACGACGACGTCACGTAGGAGACGACCCACTGTGGCACGGCGGTGAGTTTCTGCACAGCTGACGTCAGGTGCACGGGGCCTGCTCCTCCGTGCAGACGGGGTCCCGGAAGCATCCGTTACGGATGCCACGTCGACCAAGACCGGGAGTGCGGGCAGCAGCCTCCCGCTCGGAGGCGAGTTGTCTGCTCCCCTCGGCCGCCTGACTCAGGCCAGCACGTTTGTGCGAACTTAGTCTGGGGCCAAAGCTGTCGCTTCCCAACGTTCGCTTACGGTTTCCCGGCCTTTTCTCGCTGTCACTCCCCGCCCGGGGGCGAGTGCGGCCACTACGCGGGGCCAGCAGGCCTGAACAAGCAAAACCCACTGGAGATGTGTTGGCCTACAAGAGACCTTAGCAGCTCCTTTCCTGCTTCCTTTATTGTCAAAAATGTATATTTTGACTTTCATCTATTTTCCTATTGGATTGTCTTTTTTTCTTTTTGATTTATAGGAATTCTTGATTTATTCTGGATACAATTTGGTTACATGCATTACAAGATCCAGTGGTGTTGAGCATCCCCAAATGATAATTTTTGCAACAAATCCTGGCCCTGTGTTACCTGTAACCCCACTTTCCAAGAGATTCCTGCTCCTATGGCGGAGGGCAATTGGGGGGTGTTCACCCTGTGTGAACGTGGCACGGCGCGGATGCGCCCGGCTCCCCTGTCGCAGTTAGCTCCTCTGCTCCCGTGCGGACCAGAGCTGTGACAGCAATTAGCTCTCAGCAGCTGGAGAATTCACTTTCAGTATGAGACTGGCTCTTCCAACTTTAAAGAAGTTGGATGGGATCTTAGAGGCCAATGAAATCCTTGAAATCTGTGCCTGTTTAAATTCGCAGGATTCTAGACCAGCAAAGAGCTGCCCCCAACCACCTCCTAGAGCCCCTGGCGGCGGGAGGCCTGGAGGGTCACGTCAGAGAGACTCCGTTTTCTAGAACATAGGTCCTTGCGCCAACATCTGTTTGCAAGTTTGTTTACAGGTTTCTTTAGTAAGAAGCAACATTTATGTGCTACTGCTTACAAATTCATTTTTATTTTATCACTTTTAATCATCCTTCGGTCACCTAACAAGTATTCACTGAGGGCTTCCTGGGTGCCCAGCAATGGCTAGATCCTCACGGTGCTTAAGTTCTCACTGGCCTTTGTGCTTCCTGTTGCTATGATCTGGGAAGGGTGGGATTTAATCCACAGTCCACTCATTCCATCCTCCAGGTCATTAATGTACCCGTGAATGGGCGAGCGCCCGCAGCGGGCCCCTGGGGCGCCCCACAGCTGCCTAGTTCCAATGATTCAGTTCTCTAGGAGGTATTTCAACCAGTTCTCCACCTTTGGGCTCAAGGCCAACACATTAAAATTAATTCAACAGCACAATTACCCAACTAAAATATGTCGTTACCACTTCATTCTGTCCATAAACTGTGCTAATTACACACTGCTTCTGAAAAGTAATTTTTCAATTCAACGTCAGTGGCCTTTTATAAACACCAATCAAATTGAACCTTGCTCTAACGTAGTTACATTTGCTCCATGATTTTGTCGAGAACCTGTGTGTTTTCAATGCCTTATTTTTCACTGTCTCACATTTCCCCCAAATTTAGATGTGGTAATCCTGCAAATGTTCCTCACCCCTATAATCATTTTAGATAGAACCATTATGTCTTGATTTTTACTGATTTCCATTCATTCATTCACTCAACAAATACTATTTTTCTCTGTAGGGACATAGCAGTAGGCACTGGTCTTCGTTTGCTCAGGCTGCCATGCAAAATACCAAAGGCTGGATGGCTGAACCGACAGACGTATCTGTTCTCCCAGCTCTGGAGGGTGGCAAGCCCCCCCAGGCCTCAGGGGGCCCCATCTCTAAGCTTCCAGCAAAGGTCCTCTGGCCGCTGAAATGGAGGTGAGGGCCTCACCCCTGGAAGCCAAGGAGACAGCCCTCATGAGCTCCGTAGCAGCCTTAGAGTTAGTGTTCCTTTTTCTGGAAGGATGGCACGTGTTGACAGCTCACGAGCTCTATGGTCCAGTCCTGTCGGCTCGAAGAAGCCTGACAGCCTTTCTCAATGTTCTCATTTCTTTCCCTTTAGTTCTGTCCCCAGCGGGCAGGGCTCCTGCTGGTGTAAGCCCCTCTCTGATCCCGGCTGCTGCGGAGGGGGCCGATTAAGCCTGTCAGTCATACTCCAGTGCCTTCTTAGCAGATGGTCACTCTGCCACAACCTTGGTGTTCTCTTCGGAACTGCTGTCTCACATTCTGCAATATGGACAGGCTGAGAATTTTCCAGACCTTCAAGTTCTGGTTCCTTTTTGCTTACCAACTCCTTCTTTGGTTCATCTCTCCCCGTTCCCATATTTTACTGCATACGGTCAGGAGTAACCAAGCTGCTTTTCCACCGCTTTGCTTACAGACCTCCTCAGACACAGGGCAGCCAAGTTCTGTGCCACTTTGTGACAATAATTGCCTTTGCTTCTGTTTCCAGTAACGTAGTCCTCATTTCCATCTGGAATCTCACCAGAACAGCCTTTAACATCCACAGTTCTAGCGTGCATGTCAACCTTTCCCAGCCTCTAGCCATTTCCCAGCTCCAAAGCTTCCTACATGTGCTCGTATACTCATTACAGCAGGACCCCACGTCTCGGTACCAAAATTTGTATTCATCAGGGATCTCCAGAGAAACAGAACCGATAGGATGTGCGTGCGTGAGAGAGAGAGACTGAGTCACAGATGTAGAAGGAACTGGCTCACACGATTATGGAGACTGAGAAGTCCCACGATCTGCGGTCGGCAATCCGGAGACCTGGTCGGTTTAGTTCCAGTCTGAGTCTGAAGGCTTGAGGAACAGGAGAGCCAAGATGTAGTTCCAGTTTGAAAGCCAGGAGGCTCAGGACCCAGGGACAGTGTTTCAGCGTGAGAGCAAGGCAGCAGGAGCTCCCTCCTGCTCAGCCTCTTTGTGGCTGTTGCTCCAGTCAGGCCTTCCACTGATTGGACGCGGCCCACCACATCAGGGGGTGCGATCTACTCCCCTCCATTTACTGATGCAAATGTTTCATCCAGAAACATCTTCACAGATACACCCAAGACGTATGGTCAGGTGCCTGGGCACCCTGTGGCCCAGTAAAGACACACAAATCATCTCAGAATTATCGAAATTACAAACGTGATTTCAAGAGTTTCTGCCCTTGAAAAGCTTACAAAATGGCGCCAGAGACAGACCTGGGACAAGATCAAGGGAGACAGCTGCTGTAATAGAGGCAAAGGCAATGTCAAGGGCGAGTAAGGGGAGAATCTGTTTGTTCCGTCTCGTAGGACAAAAGATTTTCACGCAAGGACTGTCACCGAGCAGCCTGACCGTCAGTGGAATTTGGATAACTGCTGATAAAGGAGGGCAAGGAGCTATCAGCTGTAGCTGCGAGATGAACAGGACTGTGAAAACGCGTCGTGGACGTGCGCGGCCAGGACTAGCCTGAGATGTCTTGGGTACCAGTCTGCCAAGTGAAAGCTACCTGAAAAGCAGATTAAATCTTGGAAGCGGTGGTCAGTGAAAATGCGAGGGCAGGCTCCGGGGCGTGCTGACGCCCCCTGCACAGCACAGCGTCAGGCCTCTGGCCGCCGGCCCCCCAGCCCCGCCCGATGCACAGCGTCAGGCCTCTGCCCTGACCTCCCAGCCCCCCAGCCCCGCCCGATGCACAGCGTCAGGCCTCTGCCCTGACCTCCCACCCGGAGGCTGCCCGCCCCCCAGCCCCACCCGATGCACTGGTGTGCTAGCTGCCGTGTCACGTTTGACATCATCCTTCCTGCACCGGCAGCTCTCCGTTCCTTCCCATATACATCCGTCCCGCTGAGCCCTCTCAGCTCGGGCCCTCACCCACTTTATAAAGGCCTAGGAGGCAGCTGTACAATTCCAACCCCTTACGGGCAGGGAGAGGCGAGAGAGGACCCCCTACGTTCCTAGTGTTTACCTCTCCCATTTGAAATACACCGTGCATTTCTCCACCGACAGCGGAAAATCAATACAATCGCTGGCTATGAAGGAACAGTACAGACTATGGAAGCACGTGGTGGGAGACAGGCTGTAGAGGTAGCAGGAGGAGCTCATACACACGGGCGTCTCCTACGTGCCCCGCGGTACTGAGGTCTGAAGGCTGCCCTGGGTACCCTGAGCTTCTCTCCACCGCCCTTGGGAGCCACGGGCGATCAGCGATTAGCAAACTGTCACGTTCAGATCGCCTGTGAGACCAGTGCATGTGAAACGGACTGGATGGAGCAAAGGTGAGAGGCAGGAACAGAGGGAGGAAGCTGAGAAATCTGGCTGACAAGTGCTCGGAGCCCTCCTGTTGGACTGGCTGTAAGAAAGAGAGGGGAGTGCAGACCATGCGAGTGTTGGGGGTCTTGGAGACTGGGAACTAGGTCTGCGAACCCACAGGACCTAAGGCACTTCCGGGGATGGGGGACGCTCCATCTCTCCCAGCGTCTCCCCCACACCTTTCTGTGTCTGCTCCACTCGCCTCTCCTGCTCGAAGACCTGTCCTCTGCTTGGCGTCACCTCCAAACCACAGGAGCCTCTCCACGAGCCTCGCTGATTTCATTAAACGCCTCCCGCCGGCGTCCCCAGTGAGCGGCCCGGTGCAGAAAGAACCGCTGGCTGGCCCTTCCCAGACTGGGCGGGCTCTCGGCTGGGCAAGTGGGCCGGTGCCGCACGGCTGGCACTGTCAGTAACACTGCACTCGTGGGATGTTTGGAGAACAGGGCATGTCCTCCATCTTCGGCCAAAAAGCAATTTAATTAAGTGCCATTCTTCATAATGCCACGCGAGCTGGCCTAGAACCCTGACCAAGTCCCTCATCTCGTCCATGCCTGAGTTTCCTCATCCTGCAAATGGAAACAAAAGCAACAGCACTTTAGAATGTAGCATTCTTCGGAATCACGAGTCACACTTGGTTAATGAGAGGTTTCAGGGCTGAGCCAGCTGTGGTTAACTAAGAATAACAGTACCTCATGTGCATAATTATAGTTTGCAAATCAAGTTCCCTTTGATTTGATGCTCACAATATCTCCAGGAGGTGGGCAAGACAGGTATCACACCTCTATTGTTCCGAGATCCAGAGAGGTTACACGCCTTATTCAAGGTCACACAGGTACTAAGTGACAAAGCCAGGTGCAGGATGTTCTCCCCGTGCTGCCTCTCACGGCCATCGTTTAGGGCAGGTCTGCTGCAGACCCTAAAACGACGGCCTCCCTGTCCTCTGCTCACGTCTCTGCGGTGCCTCTCCTGTTCTTGTAGACTTCCCTCTTAGCCGCAAAGGTTTTGGTTGTAGAAGCGCGGAGCTCCCCTTGGCACTGACCCTCGCTTCCTGAATTGCAGGGACACATTCCATCACAGTCACCACGCTCACCTCGGCTGGGAACATCGGGGACGATGGGATCCTGAGCTGCACTTTTGAACCTGACATCAAACTTTCGGACGTTGTGATACAATGGCTAAAGGAGGGTGTGATGGGCTTGGTGCACGAGTTCAAAGAAGGCAAAGACGACCTGTCAGAGCAGAACGAAATGTTCAGAGGCCGGACGGCCGTGTTCGCCGACCAAGTGAGAGTGGGCAACGCCTCGCTGAGGTTGAAAAACGTGCAGCTCACAGATGCTGGCACCTATAACTGCTACATCATCACTTCCAAAGGCAAGGGCAATGCTAACCTCGAGTACAAAACTGGAGGTAAGTCCTTTCGGATTGAGGGAAACGGCGGAAGAACATAACTCGCTAATGAGATACCATGTCGTTATGCTCACGAGGGACTGACAGCGACAAGACCCCCGAATTCCGCGGGCAGCCGTCCAGGCTGTCTAAGGCCGAAGGCGGCCCGCTGTGATCGGAGGTCTTAAAAGGCTGCTCTGGACTCTTCTGAACTTTCACATGTATTCCCAGAAATATTTTGCCAAAATAAATACAGGCTCTTTTACCGCAGCCTCTGGGACTGCTAGCAAGAGACTCGTCTCCGCTAAGCGGGCCCTGGCCCACTCTGCAGTCAGGACTTTCGGGCATTCAGGACAGTGGAACACATCGGGGGGAGTTCGAAGGCAATGGAAACGACAGTATTGTCCAGTGAAACCCGCCCTCCCGTACCAACTAAATTTAACACGTTTGCTGAATTTATGTGCAAGGGACTCAGATGGACACTGTAAAGAATGAAAAGGTAGATGACTGAGAAAGCAAAGCCGACTGTCCCTCTGGGTGCAGAGCTCATAGTGTACACTCAGGGAGCTGCGGATGGGCGCAGAGATTAGAAAAATACGGAAATATCAAGTTAAGAGAAGTATCAGTGGGCGGATATGGGGGTTCAGATGAAGGGAGAGATCATACCCGCATGCCCAGGGAGGGAAGGGGTGGGAAGCCCCAGGAGAGGTGGTTTGCGAGCGGCGTAGCCTGCGCCCCCGACCCTGAGCCTGTCTGCGCAGGCCTTTCCGGGCCCCGTCAGAACAGGAGGGTTTGAAGCACAGATCCAGAGCCAGGCCTGCGCAAGGCAGCCTCGCTGGGTCTCACTTTACCTTAAGATGGGGATTAATATGGTCACGTCAAAGGGACACAGGAGTCCACCGAAAGGGGTTTCCCTTGGCAAAGCTGGGACAACCTGAGCAGCAAAATAAATACTACGGTATTAAATTATAACAGATGAGTCCATGCTTCCATAACTACAAGAGAGATGACACAAGTCTTCTTTATAGATAAATGCCCAGTAACGTGTTTAGATTAGAGCACTGCCGCTCCAGGCGGTGGGCCTTAGTCCTCCCCCGCCCCCCACCACCACACTCAGGGAGGGTTAGACCTAGTGAAGCCCAGCTTCCAAATAAACCCGGCAGACACTGCCTCTGCGATCCAACTTGATGTCATCAGCGGTAGGTCACACTGATGACACACACTGATGTGACATGATGAGAAGGGCACCTTAGTGCCTATAGTCTTCCTCTCCAAAACCCGTAACCTCAGTCTAATCGTAAGGAAAACATCGGACAAGCTCCAATGGGGGGCATCCTGCAAACTCCCACCAGTCCTCCTGCAAAACTGTCAAGGCCCTGGGAACCCGGAAAGACTGGGGAACTGTCACGGACCGGAGCAACCCAGAAGGCACGACAACTAAATGCAGTGTGGTATTCTGGGTGGGCTCCTGGGACAGACAAGGGACATCAGTGGGAAAAGTGGTAAACTCCAAACAGAGCCTGGAGCTTAGTTCATTGTAATGTGCAGTTTTGACAAGGGGGCCACGGTTACTTCAGATGTCAGCATTGGGGGAACGGGGCGAGGAGTATACGAGAACTCGGGACGATTCTTTGCAACTTTTCCGGGAGGACAATCATAGATGTACCCAGGACTGCTGTGAGATCCAATGAAGTAATGTCTGGAACTGGGCACCTAGCACAGGGCACACCCTCACAGATAGTGCTGCATTGTCCCGGATGCTCAGTTTCCCACACCGTCTCCCGGAAGCCTGTCCCCTGCCTGCTCCAGGCAGCTGTCTCCTCTGCCTGGCTACAAAGCAGGCTCTCCAGCGGCCTTCCTCTCACCACCTGCTCAGCCCCAGCACTGTCCTGGGCAAAGGAAGCTGCTAAATTAATTAATAGATTCTATCTTGCCATTTTGGCATAACAAGTATTTTACAGCCAAAGCTCCAGGCCTTAACATTTCCACAAGTGTCTCTCTGCCTAGACAGAGGAGGAAGCTAGTCTTAACTTCAAAGTGCAGTCACCTCCCCAGTGAAGGAGAATTATCTCAGAAAAAAGCAAGTGCGTGTCCCTGGATAGCACAGCAGTCCTGGCCCAGGAAAACTCCAAACCCCGTGGGCACAAGGCCTGTGTATGGACTTGCTCTGGGTGACAGGTGAATGCTGCTCTTCTCATCCTCTCCCTCTCTCCCTCCCATCCTAGCTACTTTTTCCAGGCAGAAAAATACCGAAAGTCCAGGGAAACCACCCAATCTTTCTGATGGACAAACATTTCTGTGGTTACTGGAACTCCTCTTACTTGGGGAAATTTATCTATTGTAACAATTAGACCTAGAACTTAGGTCCTTGGAGTTTGTTTTATTGGCCAAAGAGTTGTGATGGATAGCAATACTATGAGCAAGTCATTTTTTGCATCTACAGTACAATGGGCCATGCATAGACGGCCCACTGGGGAAGTACTTCAGTCAATGCTGGAAATGACCGTGTTTGTAAGACACTGCATTGCAAAGGCGATGTTGTCTTATCTGTCTGACCTTGGCATCTGTCCTTTCTGACCTTCAACCCCGCAGCCTTCAGCATCCCAGAGATGGCTGTGGACTACAATGCCAGCTCAGAGAGCCTTCGATGTGAGGCTCCCCGGTGGTTCCCCCAGCCTACAGTGGTCTGGGCATCCCAAGTGGACCAAGGAGCCGACTTCTCTGAAGTCTCCAACACCAGCTTTGAGCTGAACTCTGAGAATGTGACCATGAAGGTTGTATCCATACTCTACAATGTCACGGTCAACAACACATACTCCTGTATGATTGAGAACAACATCGCCAAAGCCACAGGGGATATCAAAGTGACAGGTGGGTTCCTTCATGCTCCTTGTATGGGTTTATTGGGGTGAGAATCAAATCTAAATTAAAATCTAATCGCTATAGCAGATATATTATAGCAGCGTGGTCTTCGCTGAGAACTGGATTACATTACGTAAGAAGAAGACTAATACAAAACAATACGTGTGGCATCTGGGTCAATGATAGCCGTTAGATTTCATCTTGTAGGCTTTCTTACTGCCTGGAGAGCCGTGTTTAGGAGTCTGAGGACCTGTCCAACTCAGAGGACAGCTTTGGAGATGCAGTGGAGCAGTGACGAGTACTTGATATCTATGATATATTCAATGGGGGTCCCAAGTCCCCCAGCACTGGTTTAGTGCTAGCTTGCCTTTGAGAAGGCTTTCCATCTGAAGACGAAAGTTCTTAGAGTTATTCGGCCCTTCTGGGACAGACTTCTGATCCCACTAATATTGGCCCAGGACTAATGTGAACATTCTACCTGGAGCTGGCCTCCCAGGCTGAGGATACCAGGCCCCAGGGAGGCCCGCATGCCATCTCCCCGAGAGCTGGAGAGGGTACAGAAGCTAGGGCGGAGCAAGTATGAAGGAGACGCATAGACTGAACTGTGACTTTGAAACCATCCCTCCTAATGCTAAACTGAATTCGAGCAGTAGGAGGAGGAACGTGAGGGCTGTTGGGAAAAAAATCCGGACACAAATGCCTCTATTTTTCATACTGTATCACTGTATACTTTCCGGACAGCCCTCCCATATCAGGAGAATTGCTGTCCTAAATTTAGCATAGTACCAGGCAAAATAGCTTGCATACAGTAAGTTCCCTATGAATGTTTTCTGACTTTAACTGAATAAACCATATTTTCATCAGCTTATTTTTTATTTAAAATTATATATATGAAACCTATGGAATAGGAGAAAATATTTACAAATTATATATATCTGATAAATGGTTAATATACAGAATACAAAAAGAACCCCTACAAATCAACAACAAAAATATCAAATAATCAGATTTTAAAATGGGCAAGGGTTGTGAATAGACATTTCTCTGCAAAAGATATAAAAATGGCCAATAAACATATAAAAAGATGCTCAATGTCACTAATCATCAGAGAAATGTAAATGGAAACCACAATATCACTTCATACCCATTAGGATGGCCACTATTAAAAAAACAAACAAACAAACAAAAAAAAACAGAAAATCAGAAGTGTTGGTGAGGATGAGGAGAAATTGGAAGCCTTGTGCATGTTGGTGAGATTGCAAAATGGTGTAACCACCGTAGAAAACAGTATAAAGTTTCCTCCAAAAATTCAAAACAGAACTACCACACGACCCAGCAATCCCACTGCTATGTGCAGATCCAAAAGAACTGAAAGTAGGGTCTTGAAGAGATATTTGCACGCCCACGTCCACAGCCGCGTAACTCCTTCTGGCCATGCACAAAGCAGGTATTCCATGCATGCTTTTAAACAGCTGGATGAGGCCATGGGATTTACACCCTGTGTTGTCTGACTGTACAGCTACAGGTCATTCCTCGAACAAATATCTATTGTGTGCCAAATGTACACAAAGCAGTGTTTAGCTCTCAATAAATACTGTGATGAGAAAGAGCGCTACCCACAGTGCAGATACGGAGCCCAGGGGAAAGAGCTGTTAATGAGCGCTGCAGTGGTTCAGCGGGTCAGGCCGGGTTTAAGCTGGGTTCTAAAGAAGAATGGTTTTGACAGACTGGGAGTGTATGAGGTCAGGAGCCCACGTCCACATCTGGGGAGGTGTTAGGAGGGCTTTCCTAGGGGCGGTGACCTCGGGAAGGAAAGGGGGAAGGATCCAAGTCATCTGCAGGCCTTCGTGACACAAATGTGAAGGATACGAGGAAGAGCAGGTCAAATGGGTCTGATGTCTCTACCCACTTTGCTTAGGAGGTTGGTTAGTAACGCAACCAACAAACAAATTAAAACACAGGAAAGCAACGTGTTTGGCAAGAAGATGAGGGTTTTAGAGATGCTGAGCTGAAAGTGCCCACTGTTTACCTAGGTAGAGATGTCCAGTGCTTAGCACGTCACCAGCATAAGGTCAGTCTGGGGCGAACGCTCCATCCCTACCCAGGAGAAGAGAGCCCCACCTCTCCCTCTCCCACGCCTCGCCAGAGAAGGGGGCGTGCATGACTCATCTGTCTCACGGGGGAGTTTACAGGAGACACTGGACCGAAGTAACTCAGCTCCTTCTTTTGCCTTTTCTCTCTCGCTAACCGTCCGGGAGTATCATTTCTACTCTGCTCCTCCAAAGCCATCAGTTTTTCAGGGGTGCAGTCCGCCCTTGGAGGAGGAAGCCTGCCCCAGTCTGGGGCTGCCAGCCACTGGAGAGGTCCGGGCTACAGCTCGCTTCCCTGCAGACAAAGTTCAACAAGTGTCTATCGTGTGCCGAACACCAGATTAGGATTTTATTACAAAATCATAACCGTACATGCTTACGATTTTATAATAAAAGATTTCATATACATTACCAGTACCACCCAGACTAGAGTCACGAATTTATTATAAAATCATAACCACACATGCTTAGGACTTTGTAATAAAAGATTTCATGTAGATTACCAGCTCATAAAAAGGGGTGTGGTTTGTGCCGGACCCTGTATACAAAGCAACATTTATCAGATTCATCACCCTTTATCGAAGTTATCACTGATAAAGATGACGTTTTTGTCTTCCCGTTGCCACATGCTTTCTGTCCTGCTCTTTCACTGACTCGGAGGGAAGTGGGTGTTATTTATGGGGCTCCTATGAACCCCGACAGTAGGTGCTCCAAAGTGTTTACTGAATAACGATGTTCATAGCAGACACACAGTAGCGCCTGGAGCAGCTGTAAATGCGGAACTCAGGGCAGACTTCAGGCTACGGGGGTGAATTTCGAAAGGATGGGCTTAATGAAAGTCATGCTGATTAGGCTTAAGTGGGGTTGCTGTTACTGTTGTTTGCACAGCCATACTTAGCGAGCACTTACTACGTGCTTGAAGTGCCTTAACGCATTAATCCTTGTAAGGACCCCGTGAAGTAGATTATTAATAATAATACTAGTTTAGTCCCATTTTATAGATGGAGAAACGGGAGCATGCATAGATTGAGTAACTTGCCTAACGACACACAGCTAGTAAGGGGCAGAGCTGACATGCACTAAATGAGAGTGCACTGGCCGGGGAGAAAACGCAATAAAGAGCAATTTAATTTCTTCAATTGCACCTCTCTCTACTGCGAAATGAGAACATGCGCTCTCACCCCTTTGTGGTGGAGTAAAGAAAGCGAGGGACACAGGACCTGCAGAGGTCACTGCCTGGAGGGAAAACACGAGTCTGCACCCACGGACGGCCACGGCGGTCGCCTGAGCCTGTGCTCCGTTGGGTAACCAGTAATGACCTCCTCGCTGGTGCAGCTCTGCGTTTTGCTGAGAGCTCACTGGAGGGGACCACAGAACAGAACGCCCTTGGAAGAGAGGCAAAGCTCTGCTTGTAAGGTGGTCACAGAAAGGTAGAGAATGGGGTACAACGTCACATTAGGCACACGTCACATTAGGAATGACTTGTTCTGCTTTCTGGGCACTTTCCCTTGCTAACCAGGCATGTGAAGAAGATCTCCAGATTTTCCTCTCTGACCCTGAACTTCTCTCCCTTTGCAGACTCTGAGATTAAAAGGCGGAGTCACCTCGAGCTGCTGGACTCAAAGTCTTCCCTGTGTGTCCCTTCCCTCTTCGCCATCAGCTCGGTACTCCTGTCTCTCTCCTCTTACCTGATGCTAAAGTAACATGCCCTGGCCACACGGAAACGTGCCACGTCATGGGACAACCGGTGAGGTGAGTCGAGAATGGTGCGGGAATCCGTTGTGGATGCTCTCGTGTCCCTAACAAGAGCCCAGCAGCGCCCAGCAGTCCCCAGCATGCGCTCTGAGGATGGTCCCCACCCTGGAGGAAAGACTCAAGCCACCTGCTCCCCCCAGCAGCCCACGGTACCACGCGGCCACGAGAGCACATCACCAGAACACGGAAAAGCGAGCCCAGTTCTGCACAAGGGGGACACAGTCAGTGGCGGGGAGAATTCCACTTCTCCAAAGACGTTTGCTGAATGGTTGTAATGGTATCTGACGGCCGTTATTTTCAGAACCCTAGGAATCTGCACAACTATTTCACCACTACAGATGACCTAGTTTTCTATTTCTTGTGGGGAATGAATTCACATCTAGGAGTCTGGAGTGAGCATACAAGATCAAAAAGCAAAATGAAACCGAAAGCGACCCATAGGAGACTCCAAAATGAACAAGACAAATCTACCCTCCAAGACAAGTATTAAATGTTGGGAAAACAGTTCATCTGAACTGGGGACGTGTGTTCAGACTGCCAGGTAAAATGCATATGCGGACAAGTGCACCCCCACATCCGAGGGACCTCCGCCTAGCCATCCCAGCTTGGGGAGCAAGAGGGTGGGATCCTGCATGTCCTTGGCCCCTGAATCTTTAGGCAGACTGCTAGAATGTTCCCCAGAGGAAGTTCTCAGAGACTTTCGATTGCAATACATCCACCTCTTACAGTCCACAAATTAAACGGTAGGAAGCTGCTAAGCAGCTGCCGCTTCACAGTGCAGAGGTGGCTGCGTCTCAGGGATGGGTCACGTGATTCGCCTTTCATTGCGCCGCTTCCCAGGATGCTCGGCATGCCCTTCCCCTCCCACCTGGCCAAGGCTAAAGACGCGCGGAAAGCGACGGGAGCGTGAGACAACACGGCTGGGCGACACAGATGTTCTAAGCTTTCCGAGCACCTTCTTTTCTTAAACCAAAAGCCATTTTATTTCCCAGAGGGTGTTCCTCCTTGAACAGTCTGGGAAAGGGCCTGCCGTCCTGACTGTCCGTGGCATTGTGTCATCACAGGGTTTGAGGCTTCTACTGTCCATCCTGCACGCACACCGACGACCTCAGCTCTCAACAGCATCTAGAGCAGCGAGGCTCACCCAACCAGGGTCATTCTGCAGCCTCCCGGGGACATTTAGAAATGTTTGGAGATGATTTTAGTTGTCACAGTTTGGGGTGGGGGGTGTGCTCCTGGCACCTAGTGAAATGAACCCAGGGGAGCCGCTCAGCACCCTACAACGTACAGGACACCCACCCACAACAAGACTCATCCCGCCCAAAGTGTCTGTCATGCTGAGGGTCAGAAACCCTGGCGTAGAGGAGAAAAGGAGCCCAAAAAAGGGGGCCTACACCTCGTCTGCTTCTTAAAAACAGGCTCCAGGCTCTGTCCCCTGGCTGCTACCTCGGCCCAGGGACCAGCTCTCAGGTCAGGGGACTCCCGATGGCTTCTCCGCCACCGGCCACGCCCCTCCCCCATCCTCCTCCACGGGGCAGGCTCTGGGGGAGCGCAGCTGGCTGCATCCCTGTCCCCTCACTCTGAGTTCCCATCTCAGGACTCTGCCTCGTCAAAATCCAAAGCGAGGAGACAAAAGCAGGCCCCTTCCCTGGAACACAGGGACTTTTGAAAGCAGGGACAGTGAGCCTCTGCAATGAGGCCCTGAGGGACAAAGCTCTGACAGCTCCCTGCCCCCTCCCGGGCACTGGGGACCCGCCACGACAGTCTTGCACTTTGTTACAGAAAACCTGATTTTAGAGTTCTGACCGTTCAAGAGAATGATTAAACATGCATTTGCTACACCGCTGTCTGCCTGGTTTGTCAGAGAACACGAGCGTAAGGGACAATGGGTAGAAAGCGACAGGCCGGGTTCTGGAGGTCTGTACCTAGCACATAGCGAGCTTTCAGTAAACGTCTGCCGCACGAAGGGGGCCGTGAATGGGGCCGAAGAGGAGCCTGTGAGCACAGGCCAGGCCTGGGTCCAGTTTCCTAAGGAAGCCCCCCGGGGCCGTACCGCCCTGGCATGTCTCTGTCTGGGAGAAACAGTGGCGGCCGTGGCCTTGGATACATGTAGGTCAGCAAACCCATTGCTCTGGTGTCAAAAAGTGTCTGAGTGGTAAAAGAATTAGCAAATTCTCAACTCTTAGAGGTGGAAGCAGCTCAACATCATCTTTCCTAGTCCTTTCACTCTTCAGAGGAAGGCCCAGAGGTGAAGTGTGGGTCACTGGCTATCTTCAGGTTGTGTCACTTGCCAAAACTCACACTGGTGGCCAACGGAAGGATAAAAACCTACAGAAAATTTCATTTTCAGATTCCCAGGGGACTCTGGAAGGCCCCTTCTCGGCTGCATTCCCAGCTTCTCTCGCGTGTCCTTTTGCAAGAAGAGGATGATGCGGAACAAACCGGGACAGCGAGCTGTGACAGCGTGGACGCTCCGCCCCAGGTCCGTTCTCTGGCCTTGTCCATGAGCGCAGAGCAGATGCACCGAACCGCAGCTGCATCGCGTCAGCTGCAGTGCAAGGACCAGGACATCACGTACACCGCAGACATCCGGGGAAGCTCCAACCTAGGTGCCAAAGGCTAAAGCGTTCCAGAAGTATGAACGCACTGGAGGGAACAAACAAGTCAGACTCGAGGTGAGGGGTCGGCTGCCCACTGCACCGAGGTTGTATGAAGATCCGTTGTAGCTGCACAGCGACCTCGATCTGTGCATTGTTCATTGGGGGGTGGGGTGTGCGGGGGTACTGGTGCACCGTAAGGCGTCCGCCCCGCGGCGTGTGTGCTGTGCTTTGGTTCTGTGGATGCGACTTAACCTTCCCAAGCTCCCTGCAGCTGGTGAAGTCTCCACACATCCAGCCGGCTGCTCTAATTCAGGCTGCCTTCCTAGGTGCCTGGACTCCTTGCTCCTTTGAGCCTTGTCCTATTTCTTCTTTCACATCAGTCAGGGGTTTCAGTGTGGCCTCCATGAGCGAAAATGAAGTCACGAAAACAGAACCTTGGCTCCGCTTTTTCTTTCCCACTTTCCCTCAAGCGAAGAGTCTTCTTTCCTGTGAAGCCGTCTCTGCGTGGCCCCACGCACCAGGGTTGTCCTCTCATCTGTCCCTTCATTCTCTCTCACGTGACCTCACCCAACTCCAGGCCCTGAGTGCTCTCGGTCTTTCCACCATTCTTTCCATCCAATTCCACCCTCACCCCCAAGAGAAGAATGCTCCCTGGCATCTAACTACACAGAAGAAGGTCATTAACTGACTAAGCCAATTTTTCATGAGCCTAACGTCTTGCCCGTCCATAGAAGCAAATCCACACTTCATTGAAATGAAGCCAGAAGTGCAAATAGCAAACGAACACATCCCACAGTGAGAGGTAACTGGGGTGGCCAAGTACAGACCGGAATTCTCAGTGGAAGAGGCCAAATGGAAGGAAAAATTAGAAATGAATGAATGATCAGAAGGGGCCTATCAGTTCAATAAACAACCCCTTGTAAGTGCCTGTCCTGAAGAGAATTAGGGTGTTACCACTCTCCCTAATCTAACGGACAGTGAGGCACAGTCAGGATAGAGACTCGTGTGTCAGGAAAATGCCTGGCTCCGTTTACCTCCTGCCCCCGCCTCGCCCGATCACGAGCCACAGTATTCTACTTAGCGACCTGCAGGGTCAGGCCTGAGCACACCCTGAACAGAGTTCCTGCCGTGGGCAGAAATGACATTGGGAATCCCTGTGTCCCTAATCCCTGCCTCGTTCGATAACGAGGCTCACACAAAGCAGTTCTCACGTTGCCCGGCTCTAACAGCTGGCTAGGGCTGCCATTGCCATAACGCAGTGCCACTGACGGGGCGGCTTAAACGACTGAAATTTGCTGTCTCACAGTTCTGGGGCTCCAAGGCCAAGACCAAGGTGTCAGGAGGCTTGGTTTCTCTGGAGGCCTTTCTCTTTGGCTTGCAGATGGTCAGCTTCTTGCTGTGTCCTCACGTGGCCTTTTCTCCGTGCAGGTGCATCCACGGTGTCCCTCTGCTTACAAGGACACCAGGCATATTGGATTAGGGCCCACCCATATGACTTCATTTCACCTCAATTACCTCTTTACAGGCTCTCTCTCCAAATACGGCAACACGCCGAGGTCTACTGGGGGTTAGGACTTCACTGGCATGTATGAAGGAACTACTAACAACTAGCCATTATGAGGTACATGTGTCAGACAGGGCAAGTGGGTGCCAGGGCAACCACGTAGAAAAGATGAACAGCCTTGCTCTCCTCTCCCGATCTGCAAGAATATTTTATGTTCCACCAGTGGGGACACAACTGCAGACCCTGTGCAAACAGCTACCGATTCAAACCAGGTCAGAGGACACCTGGAAACTGGAGCACGTGGACGCCGTCAAGGGGACTGGATTGCCTAATGGCCTCCCCAAACTGCAGGCTACTATTTTAAATGCCACAAAAGACCACAGCGCATGAAAAGATGAAGAGCGAAACCAGTGTGACTCCAATCTTCAAAGGAGGACAGCTGAGTGACAGGGGCCGTCCTGTGGAGGTGACTGAACAGGTTTGCTGGGTACTAAAGCTGTCTGTGGGCTCCACGTAGATTAGCACCTTCTCTGTCCTGGGGCTCTCGGGGTAGAAAATAGCTTTTGGCTTTGTTCTTCCCTTCTCACTAAAATCCTTTCTGCAGTCCCTGAAAACTGAAAACATCTCCGTGTTGGCCAAAGTCATGCAAAAAGGACACACACACTCTCCCCCCCAGTGCTGAATAACATAAACATGGAAGAGAGCTTATTGGGGGGAAAGCTTCCACGCAGATCTGACGGAGCACGCGGTGCTCTGAGCCCTGGTCGGGCGGTGTGCTTAGGACAGGCTCCTTAGGGCCAGGCGTTCAGGGAGGCGGCGGTCACCCGCCCTCAGTACGGTAGAGCGGCCCCGCCCACAGTAATGCTCCACATCTGCAGGAAAAGAAGAGGAGGCAGCTGTGAGGCTGTGGAAGGGGATCCCCCAGTGCTCGGGAGCCAGCATCAGGTGATCCTCCCACCAACGGCTTCCGGGCGCTCCGGATGTGCATCTGCTCAGTCAAGGAAAAGGGACCATCACACTACCCACCCGCCAGCCACTGCGGGGTCGGGGCTGCATATAAATGTCATCTCACTACTGGGCAGTTGAAATGGCAGCACAGAGAGTGACCAAGTCGCTCTAAGAGTTTGCCCATAGGCGTGGCCACACGGAGCCAGCTCCCTGCCAGGTCTGGAAAGAAGAGACCTGCAGGACTCAGATCTACATTAGAGCCCAAGTTGTGACTTAAAAATAACAACCAAAAACCCCCTGGCGTGGCACTGCCAGAAAGGACTGCAAAAGTGGATCTCTAAGTTGTCTTTTGTCATTTGAAGACCACACGGTCTCCTATTCCCGAAGCGCAGATAGCTTCTCAGTTCACTAAATGAGCAAGTCCTCCCCTTGGATCCCGCTCCGCTTCGTGTACTCAGTCGCTCACTAGGCGAATGCTGGTCCAGAATCCTGTCATTAACAGTATGAAAACAGGGGAAATGTCTCAAACATACACTCGTGTACTACAGAGCAGACGTGACTTACGCCAAAGGAAGAGGGGCGCTTTAAGTGAAAGATCGCATGCATTTTGGGTAAAAAAAAAAACTAATGATTTCTTTTTATCTCCTCTCCTGATCCAGACGCATTCCCAACTACTGACCAGGCACCTCCACCCTAAGTTACTCATTCTACACGGACCCAAAACTCACTTTTGTGAGTCATAATATCTACTTAGGTCATCCCAGCCAGAGCACTCAGGGTCATCTTTGACCCCTACCAAGTCCTAATTAAGTGGTCATCAATTCTTGTCAATTCTACCACCAAAATGCCTCTATAATCTGGCCACTCCTCCTCCTCTTTACTGTTCCTGCCTTAATTCAGCATCTGCTCTGAAGTGACCAACTGTCCAGTGTCTAAACTCGTCGTCCTGCCTCGTTTCATTTCAATTTTTTATCTTTGATCCAAGAACCACCCCTTGAGGCACAGTGGAAATACAAGTTTGACCTCCCCTGAAGAAAGTAATTTGCTTCAGTAGGGGAAAGCAAGAACGAATGAGGCCTGATTCACAATAAAAGAGTGACAGAGTTGAGAAACAGAGCAACAAGCCTTTCCCAGTCAAGGTAGCATGAGGCTGGAGTTGCATGGAATGATCCTGGCAGAGTTTCATGCACGTGCTTGATAGGAAATGAGGAGGAAAAGTTCTTGATGGAAAGACAGAAACAAAATGGTTATTCAACTAGTGGGTTAAATTAACCAAGAACCTATTAGGACTCAATATAGGTGACCCATAACTTTTCCTAATGAATGCACAAAAGAACTTGGGTAGGGACATACTCTAAAAGTCAAAGGCAATTTTTAATTTAGAGAGAAAAAAAATCCCTCCTAAAAGACTACCGTGTCTGTGCATGCCCTCCCAGTCTCTGGCCACTGCACACACATTTTACGTAGCTGCCGTCGTACCCTTTGTGTTGGGTAAACACGCAGAATTACGTATGTAAAGATTTGCTAAGTTAGGAAACAACGCCCCAGGCCTCATCGCATGGGGGGAGTCCTCGGCTGGGCTGGCGCACACCCTTCGTTAGAGAGCGGTCCGCTGCAGCCTGGCGGTGCGCACACAATTTACAGCAAGGAAAGGTGTGCGCTCTGGGGCAGTGCCGTGCATTGTAAACCGGTGGGACCCAGACACGGGGGAATGCCCAAAGGCCAGAAACTAAAACAAGAGATGCTTTGACCTTCACAGCACATTCTGGCTTTTATCAGCAGCATCCTCGACGTGGGGTTCATAGTGTCTACTGCACCAGGCCTTTGTAAGGACTAAATGGTGTGAAACTGCATTGTATCACATTAAACATTCTACGAAGGTAAGGAAAACTATTAGTATCACTCATGAGTCTGTATTTCCCCATACTCCTGGAAACAACATTTGTATCTCCTACTCGGCTCCCCAGAATGCTGTAGTGTGTAGAGGAACAAACAGAGCTCTGCTGGAACAACCAACCAAGTTTTCCCGGGACTGTCAGGGACATTTCATCCAGTTTTACAGGGGTAACAACAGGGAGGTCTGGGAGAACCTGAAATGACACTGTTATCCGCAATAAAACTCTGTGAGCTAAATAAAACATCAAGGTTTTATTTTTTCAGTTTTTTTCCTTTTAAATGGAATTACATAAAACAAATGTGCATCTCATAGACATATTTATTGTTGCTTTATTTAATAAATATTGTGTGAGGCCCTGTGGTAACTGAAAAGATGAGTAATCCTTGTCTTTAAGGAGGAACTCATAGTCCAGTGAAGACAGACCAGTTTAATGTGCAAGTATAGTTTTATATGACTAGGGTAATAATAAGGAAATCACAACAAAGGGAATACATGCAGGACTCTTAACCTGGACTTGAGTGGGGCTGGGTGATCACGGAAGGCTTCCTGGAGGAAGTGAAACCTGAAAAGGCTTCTGGGAGTTAGCCAAGCAGGCAGTGTGCATGAAGGAGAACGGAGGCCACATGGTACGTCCCAACAGAGGGAGCAATATATGCAAAAAGTCAAAGGTGAGGCATTGTGGCTCAAGAGGGCCCCAGTGTGGAACTGGGGTACATGAGTGGGTAGAAAGAGGGTGTGGAGAAGAATGGTATTTTACTCCAACTTTAATTTCACAAATATTTACACCTAGAAAACACTTGAAAAAAAAAATAGTGCCGTGAATATGTATATACTCTTCAGGTAGATAACTGTGGGGGGCCAGGGGAGCATATGAATGAGTGAATGAATTTGGCCAAGTGTTAACAACTGGTGATCAACACGTGGCAGAGATTTCTAGCACTCTTCAGATGCTCCCTCTCCCCAACCTGCAGGAAATCTCTCTGTATCTTTCCTCTATTTTCCCCTCCTCTTCCTCTTTGGGAAACATGGAGTCTAATAATTTATAAAAATATTGTTGTTATGTGCACACTCTAGTCTAGACAAACCAGTGTTTCTCAACCTGTTTTTTCACAACCAAACCCCTAAGGAACGTTTTCAGACTTTTTTTCTATCTGTCTCCCTTAGGAAACTGTAATATATAGATATACTGTAGATCTGAAAACGGGTCCAGCAAGTAACGCTTGGACTTGAGTTGCAATTTCATGACATAATTGAACCATACACGCCCCTTATTTATGAGCTGGTAATCTATACCAACCAAATCTTTTATTGCAAAGTCATAAGCATGTATGGTTATGATTTGGTAATAAAACTGTAACTCAGGTCTGGGCGTTACTTCTGCCAAACCCTATCTATCTATATCTATATCTATATATCTATATCTGCACATATACACAATACAAAATAAGTAATTTTATTTCACATATACTGTATATATGGCTTATACTGTGTGCATATATATATATATCACACATTAGAAGAGCAAAGCTCTTTTCATACCCCAAGGATGAATTTTTGCCCGGTTCCACTCCCACAGAGAATGCATGAAAAGATTAAACAGATCTAACACAAAAGACACACAGATCAGATTGAAATAGAACGAACCCTTATGCCAATTTAATTTCAGGAACTAATACAGTAACGACTTATACAGATGTAAAGAAAGATAAATTCTAAAATTTTGAATGAAACACGGTTTTTAACACCAACTGCTTTGTTTCAGCTCTTCTAAGCAAAACATTCTTATTGTTAGCCACTTGGCCCCGGACCCCGCATTTATGTGCTCCAGAGAACCGAGTACGGTGGTGAAGGCCTAATCCGTCAACTGCCACCTGGGCCTGAGAAAAGGAATCAAATAACGCAAACACGGGGGGAACCCCCAGGAGTTTGGGGCAGCAGAGAAGGACCAAAGCGAGTCAGGCTGGTGCTGGAAGGAGAATGCTCTGCAGGAGGCAGAACTGCGGCAGGCTTGGAACGAGGAGATCACAGTGAAGACAAACTCCACCAGTAACACCGTTTGACCAAGGTCCTCAGCAGTGGCGTCTGGGGGAAATTCGGAATATGTGCTGCCAAAGTGAGCCCGGTCCAGGAGAAATTTAATGTGAGCAGTCCATACAATTTTAACTTAGAAGCCACATTAAAAAATGTAAAAAGGAACAAGTGAAAATAATTTTAATAATACATTTTATTTTTATTTAATAGATGTTCATTATAATACTATCACTCTAGATAAATAAACTGTAGTACATCCATACATAGGAATATTTTTCAGTGCTAAAATGAAATGAGCTATCAAGCCACAAAAAGATATGGAGGAGCCTTCAATGCATATTGCTGTGAAAGAGGCCAGTCTGAAAGGGCCACATGCTTTCTGATTCCCACTGCATGACACTCTGAAAGGGCAAGACTACAGACAGTAAAACGATCAGAGGTTGCCAAGGGTTTGGGGGAGGAAGAGATGAACAGGTGATGTGCAGAGGATTTTTAGGGCAGTGCGACTACTCTGTATGATGCTGTGATGTCATCACACATGTGTCCAAACCCACACAGTACACCGGCCAAGTGTGACCCCTGATGTAAACCGGTTCACTGGTTACATAGGTGCTCGCCAGTGCAGGCTGTCAATGGTGGGGGAGGCTGTGCCTCTGTGGGGGGTGGGGACGTAGGAGAACTCTGCCCTGCTGCTCACTTTTACCATGAAACTAAAACTACTCAAAAAATAAAGTGCGTGTATTAAAATATAGGTATTTGTAATAATTTCAAAATGCGATCAATACGAAACATGATTGACGAGATATTTTACACTCATTTTCATAATAAATCCTTGAAAACCAGCATGTACTTTGCACTTACACCATTTCTAATTCGGACTAACTACATTTCAAGCGCTCAGGAGCCACATGTGGCTGGCGGCTCCCACACAGGACAGCGCATGTCTAGAGCAGGGGCAGCACCAGGCCACACTGGACACGTATCTGAGGAACACATGTGTTTCCGCCCAGTGCAGCTTCCAAACAAATCTCTGAACCTCCTCCCACCCAGGTTGCTGCCTCTCAGCTCCTCTCACAGGATACTCGGGGGCACCCTCCCCGAAACCCCCTCCGCAGTCCCGCCCTCCAAGTGACACCCCTCCAAAGACTTCCTGATGGGACTGTCGAAGAGAGAGGCGTGGATCACTGAAGAAGAGAAGGGATTTATCAGCCTTTCCTGAAAACACCATGTGCTCCTCATTAATAACAGGAGAGAAAGCTGTCAGGTCCTGCACACTTTGCAAAAAAAGTGAAGAATTTATTAAAAGGCAGTGCAGATTGAAATGCTACCTAGAAAATAGGTACTTAGGGAAAAAACAGTTGCTGTCAATACAGAAATAAATAATTAGGCTTGCCTCAGTTGGGGGAGATTACTTCTATTTCCCTGCGACTCAGGACATTATTTATTTATGTTTCCTAGCAACACTCCTGGAACTAATGTATAGACCTCTCTATGCGCCATGATATCATCTTCATGCTCTAAATGCTGTTACCAAGATGTGGGTGCACTTTAGCTCAGAAAAGTTAGCTGTCATTGGAATTAGAAAAGGCACTACGTTGAATCACAGTCTGCCTTTTATAGTCATCATTTTCAGGTTCTGGCACTCAAAGAAGTGAGGCGGGAAAGCCATTAATTTGCTTTTCCAACAGCTCTTCCAAAAGAAGAGAAAGGAAAAAATAAAAAGTGGACTATGGCCAAAAAAAAGCAGTCCCACAGAATCCTACAAACAGCATGACACAAAGCTGAATGCACACGTAGAAGTTATATTTATAGTCAGAAAAAGCATTGCTAAATGCCTCACTCTCATCTGAGCCCTCTTTGAAATGAAGGAGAAGATTTTAAAATAAAATAAATAAAATTGGTCGTAACTGTATGTAGCATTTTAAAAATTAAGACTGCTATTAATACACAAAAAGTCAAAATATTTTCCATCGTTACATCTAAACCTTTCAAAGGAGTACCTTAATATAGTCTTCTATAATTTAATAAAATGACATGATATCTGGGATTTGATTTGAAATACCCCAACAAAGAAAAATGATAACAAAAGTAGAAGTTATGTAAATATGTGAAATAAGAATGACTGAATGCAGTTAACTGGCGAGGCTGAGTGATGGGTCCCTGGGGTATCATTAGACTTTTCTCTCCACCTGCATGTAGCTCAGATCTAAAGTTTTCCAGATCAAAAAGTTAAAAAATTGTTGGTGGTAAGTTGTAAAATATATGGGTATTTCGAACAAAAAAATTAACCGGCTATTTCTGACTCAGAGCCCAGCATGGAAAATCTACTATTCACTTACACTCTTTCAAATTGTTCACGTATTTTTATTAAGCATTTTCTCAGTGAAAACCTATTTACACACGTGTGTGTGTACGTACACACACCCCACAGGGGTACATACACGCGCGTGCAGACACACACGAGTGTTTTGGTAAGTGTGGAGCACTTAATACTGCCTGGAAATAGGTTCTGCACCTTATTTGCTGTGGGTCCTTAGGCAAGTTACTTCTGAGCCTTTCTAAGTAAGAGTAACATTTAAAGGACAAAATACATTTGAAAATATCTGGCACAGTGCCTGGCACAATACAGGTATTCATTTAGTGTTGGATTAAATGACATTTGATACGTGGAGAGAATTGGATTTATTATGGAGGTAGGCCCACCTCTAAGATTTTAGGGGCCACCAGCGACAGGAGAAATAGAGGTATCAGGTGCATGGTCAGTTCTCTTTCCCAACGTGTGTGTACCCCAATAAGCCTGACCAGGCTCCACCACCCCAGCTGCCTTCTGACCACCCCTGAGGCCTTGTGTGTGCACACTTACCCTGTGTAGGCCCTGGGACTGAGCTTCTGGCCATTTGTCAGGGAATTTCCTGGGTCCCTGGCAGCTAGAACCTAGACTGGAATGTGTGTGTGTTGGGGAGTGGGGTAAGGGGTGGGGTGCAGTGGGGAGATGTACTCTTAGAATTCCTCAGCCCCTGGAAGGAATATGGCTACAAAGGGGCCAGGGTCATCCTTTCAAAGCAAAGGGCCCAGGGCAGGAGAACCAGGTGCTGGACGATAAGCAGCATGTATTAGAGACAAGGGGTGACATTAAACCACTCCCCAGGGTAGGAGTCAACACTGCCCCAGTTCTGCCAGTAACTTCATGTGTGACCTTTGGCCAACGTTTTAACCTAGCTGTGCCCCAATTTTCTCATACACCCACTTGACAACTATTTATTGGGCTCCAATTATGGGCCAGGCATACCTCTGGATACTGTGGCTACACAGAGAATTCAACAGACAATAGTTGTTGCCCTCAGAGACTTAGCACTGTGACAGGGAGCTAGCCACAAAGATATCTGCAGGAAAATACTCCAGACAGAGGGTCTCTTCCAAATCAGAATCTTCATGATTAATCTTGCAAGCTGACATGTTCATTAAACATAAATAATGGAAGAAATCCTAAGAGGAGGAAAAAATAGAGTATCTTAAATTATAATGAAATATTATAAAGAGTGTAAAACACACCTTTTACGATGCACTCTCTAGCTCAGGGTGCTCTAATTTTAATCATGGGAATTACTACCATAGGCAGCACAAAATCCAATCTCTAAATGTGCCATTTTCTTTATATTATTACCCATTTTATTTCACTGTGTGTATTTTCTATGGAAGATAAATTTATATAAAAGACAATGTAATCACAAAGCATGTATCCACATTAACTGAAAAAAACAAATACTTTAATATAATGTGTCAAGTGTTTCTTAAAACATTGATTTCAACAAAAGGTTAATAATGAGCTTTATGACTTGATAAAAAGAGAAAAGGGAATTCACATAAACAGATGAACAGTGTACAATAAAGTGTAAGTAGTCTAAGAATAGCTTATATTTATGCCGGACCAATCAGGATGGGGTGCAGCTTCCTGGCTACATCAGCTACAGAATGTCTGGGTCATAGCAGAGTGTGTGGTCACACAATTAGGAGTCAAGTGAGAAGAGGAGAGGATCATGGGTAAGATAGTGAAGATTTTTTTTCTGAAAGCGTAGGTAATAATGTCTTATTTAGTTCCAGTCTGACCTAAAAGCAGTTACACAAGGAGAGCTCCAAAGTTCAGATCCTTCTAGACATTTCATCCTACACCTTCTCAAAGCTAAGAGGTGCTATGATAAATTTATCATAAAATATCAATTATAAGGGACTGTTTCTATTTGTTATATCTCAAAGTTAGAGTCATCTCAGGGTAGTGAATTTCTAGATAAAATTAAAGCATCCAGAATGTAATGCAACCAAGTTCTCCCTTCTCTGTCTCCGTTCAAAATAAACAAAACCGAACAGAAATGTGCATCACGCAAGCTTTAGTACTACCATACTGCAGCTACTTCCACTAGATGGCACCAAAGACTGTGTTTGAGGCATCAGACTCAAATCAGAAAGCAAAAATGGTCTAAAATAAACAAATTTCTCCGGTCATCTGTCTGGTCCTTATGATCCGTTTCTTAGTAATTAAACACAATTCTCAGTTTATTCACTCGTCAAACATTCATTAAACCATACCACGTCTCAGACACGTGCCCGGTGTTAGGGATGCAGATATAAAACATAGCTCCTTGTCCTTAAGAGCTCTCCGCGTGGGAGCGGAAGGGGGCAGTGAGGGCGTGGGGCAGAATCAGACAAGCAAGCATAAAATGAGATGCAGAATGCCCAAGACTTACCAGTGCTCCTGGAGCTCAAATCTGGAGGCTTGAAGTAATGGAAAGTTTCAAGGAGGTAGTGAGAAGCAGGCCTGACACCGAAGGACAGATTAAATTTAAACAATAAAAGTGAACGAATTCTGCAAGCAAAACTGGCAAAGGCCAAGAAGTACGCTTGGCAATATTTTGAGAATAACTAAAAGGCCACTTTTATGGATCTAGTTAGGAATCCAGGTTTTATCCTATGGAGACGGGGAGCTACTGAAGTTTTTAGCACGAAGACTGTCTTGTACCATGTTTTTACAATTAATTGGGAAAAACTGGGCAGGATCTATCGGAAAATAAATACTCGCAGTGAGGCTGATGAAGTCCAGTATCATCCTAAAACTCTACACAGTAAGGTGCTGGCAGTGGGGATGCAAAGAAATCAGCCCCACCTGAACCTGGAAAAAGAGAGAGGAAGCCAGAGCACTACAAGGTTTCAGCGAGAGGGAGGGGAGGAGGAGGACGTCCTGGAGGAATAACGTGCAGAGAGCACAAAATGTTGTGAGCAAAGAAAGTTCAATGAAGTTGAAGATACATGGGGCGTAAGGTGACGGGGACACATTTGGGTGCAGATTTATAACAGAGGGTTGTGACCAGAACTCAGGGGAGAGGTCAGGATGGAACGTGTAGACCTGGGATCCCCTGCACATGAGGAAATTCAGGGAGAAAAGGCAGGGGATTAAGTGCAGGAAGGGGAACCGGTGACGAAGGAGTGTGTGAGAAATGGCTCAGGAGATCTGAAATGAGAAGGCCAGGGAGGAGAGCATTTCAGAAGTCAAGAGGAAAGCAAGTTTTAAGGACGAAGTACCTAACAGTGATGACTACTAAAGAAAGTGTATACTAAGACCCCAACCCTCGTGATCGACAAAGGATGTTTCACTAGGAAAGAGAAGTCAAAAGCTGGTTTACATGGGAGAGGGATAAATGGGTGGTGATGGTGACACTAGGAAGCTACCGATGAAGGCAGAGGACGAATCTACTCTTCTGAGAATGCAGAGCAGAGAATCACAAAGGTAAGGCGAAAGGCGGCAGGTCAACGGAGGAATCGTCTTCCCCTTCAGGACTTGATCAAATACTTGGCAGACTATACTAGTAAAGGACTGATTGAAAATGTAGAAGCAGCAAGGTTCTGAGCAGGCAGGTAGGCTGGGATTAAAAAGCAATGGTCTAGAGGGGTTAACCTTGGACTAGAAGGACAGTCAGGAGGCATATGAGAGGAGATGTGATGAGTCAGATTTGTAAAAATAAAGTGAGGGAGTTCTCCAGATAGCCTTGCTTTTCTCACTCAGTTAAAGGCTGAGATGCTCTATCTCAAATAAAGAAATAAATAAAAAGAAAATAAAAAATAGCCTGCTGAGATGCTTAAGCTGGGAAAGGAAAGGAGGTGGTTGGGGTAGAATCTTAAACACGGCATCAGAAGACCTTGGGCTGGCCACCAGCCTTCTCTGAGACTTCCCTCATGGAGTTGTTAAAAGATTAAAGGAGATACTGCCCATGTAAATTATAAAGCACTTTTTAAACAAGAGATGCTTGGAACACCTATCATGGGAAATGTGATAGAGCATGAATAAGAGATGAAGCAAAGCATCACCAAGCATGGGCGTGGGGAGGGGGCTGAGGTGAAGTTCCAGGCAGGACTATATAGCAAACCCAAGTGTGCACAGTTCTCCACTAACACCAGCTCACTGGAGTGGAGACAGCAGACTCTGAATCAGGGCAGATGTGGAGGGGACAAGAAGCTGAAGAAATCTAGGTAAGGACTATTGGAAGACCTTTCCAGGGATGTTACTTTTGGAAATCACATATAATTTTTACATAAAAGTGGCATTCAACTCACCGACATGTTATATGTAAATGGCTAAAGATTTTGGTGTATTTTGGAAATGGCTAAACATTTTTGGAAATAGTTTTCTTTTCGTATGTTGGAGTCAAGAAGTTTTGATTTTGGTCACTCCCACCCAGATTTCCTTATTTTTTAAAGCTTAGGCTTTAGCATAAAATGGATAACGAAGACATCAATGACACAGCTGCCCACTGGCTCCGAATCACGTAGGGAAGGTCACGAACAAAGCGAGCGATTGAGAAAATCCAGCCAGGCGGAAGCGGCTGTAGATGAGAACAAGTGCAGGGTAAGGAGCTAGTGTTACTGAATTGCTGACATGTTGGAGTTAGCGGTCTCAGATCTCAGGTAGAGCAAAGCCCCTACGTGGCCGAACCAGGAGACTCCTGGGAAGGACACTTTAGAAAAGGAGACAAATGACAAAGCGTGCCCATGTGTTCCCTCTGTGACGTCTCCCACTATCCCTTTGTGACCACTCACGGGCCCTTCTTGTATGATTGATTAAAAACAGTGGGACCAACCTGCTCCGTTTCTGTTACGTATAAACTGTAGAATTCTGGGTGACAACACTTTAGGTCGTCTGGACCCCTTGCCCCTTTGGGTGAAACAGAGGCTTCTCCGGCCCCAGGGACTCGGGAGCTCCCCGGTGCTGGCTAAACGAAGGCCGCCATGCCGACCCTGGCCCTCGGCTCAACGGGTTCCAGAAAGAAGGCCGCAGGGGCCCTTAGCCGCAAAAAATGCCCGGAGTCGGCGGCCCTCCAAGCCTGCGGGACTCCTGAACTAAAATAAACTGAGGCGACAACTCCCAGCATGCCGTGGGCCAACTGACAGCGCCAGCTACCAATGG
>PVJL010012871.1:0-35004 GCA_004026885.1 Lyroderma lyra | reverse complement strand
TATGTACCACAGCTTCTTTATCCAGTCATCTGTCGCAGGGCACTGTGGTTGTTTCCATGTTTTGGCCACTGTGAACAGCGCTGCGATGAACATTGGGGTACATAAGTCTTTGCGGACAAAGGTTTTCAAGATTTTGGGTAGATCCTCAGAAGGGGGATTGCTGGGTCACATGGTAACTCCATTCCCAATTTTCTGAGGACCCTCCACACTGCCTTCCACAGTGGTTGTACCAGTTTGCACTCCCACCAGCAGTATACCAGAGTTCCTTTTTCTCCACATCCTCTCCAGCACTTGTTATTCCTTGTCTTGTTGATAACAGCCATTCTCACAGGTGTGAGGTGGGATCTCATTGTGGTTTTGATTTGCATTTCCCTGATAGCTAATGAGGATGAGGATTTTTTCATATGTCTGCTGGCCATTTGTATTTCTTCGTGGGAGAAGTGTGTGTTTAGGTCCTCTGCCCATTTTTTAATTGGGTTGTTTGTTTTTTTGTTGTTAAATCATATTAGTTATTTGTATATTTTAAGTATTAGACTCTTATTTGATGCATTGTTTGCAAATATTTTCCCCCATTCAGTTGGTTGTCTCTTTGCTTTGTTGATGGTTTCTTTTGCTGTGCAGAAGCTTTTTAGTTTGATATAGTCCCATTCATTTATTTTCACTTTTACTTCCGTTGCCTTTGAGGTCAGGTTCATGAGGTCTTCCTTGAATCCTAGATCTATAAGTTTAGTACCTATGTTTTCTTCTGTACAATTTATTGTTTTGGGTCTTGTATGAAGGTCTTTAATCCATTTTGAGTTAATTTTTGTATATGGTGAGAGTTCATAGCTCAAATTCATTCTTTTGCATATGTTTTTCCAGCTTTCCCAGCACCACCTACTAAAGAGACTGTTTTTTCCCCATTGCATATTTTTTGTTCCTTTATCAAAAAGTATTTGTCCACAAATTTGTGGATTTATTTCTGCATTTTCAGTTCTGTTCCATTGGTCTATGTTTCTGTTTTTCTGCCAAAACCAAGCTGTTTTGATTATTGATGCTTTGTAATATAAATTGAAATCGGGGAGTGTAATACCACCAGCCTTATTCTTTTTATGTAGTATTGTTTTGGCAATTCGAGGTCTTTTATGGTTCCATATAAATTTGATAATCCTTTTATCTATTTCACAAAAGGATGATTGTGGGATTTTGATAGGCATTGCATTAAATCTGTAGATTGCTTTGGGCAAAATGGCTATTTTAACAATGTTAAGTTTTCCTATTCATGAACAGGGAATATCTTTTCATTTCTTTGTGTCTGCTTTGATTTCTTTCAAAAGTGTCTTATAGTTTTCTGTGCATAAGTCTGTCACATTCTTTGTTAAGTTAATTCCCAGGTATTTTATTCTTTTTGTTGTGATAAGAAAGGAATTGACTCCCTCATTTCTTTTTCTGAAGATTCATTGTTTGTATATATGAGTGCTGTTGATTTTTGTACATTGATTTTGTATCCTGTGACTTTACTGTCTTCATTTATTGTTTCTAATAGTTTCCTGGTGGAGTCTCTGAAATTTTCTATATAAAGGATCATGTCATCACAAAGAGTGACAGTTTGATTGCTTCTTTCCCAATTTGGATACCTTTTGTTCCTTTGTCTTGCCTGATTGCTGTGGCCAGAACTTCCAGTACTGTATGGAAAGGCAGTGGTGACAGGGGGCATCCCTGTCTGGTTCCTGATTTTAGGGGAATAGGCTTCAGGTTTTCCCCATTCAGTATGAGGGTTTGTCATGTATGGCCTTTATTATGTTGGTACTTTCCTTCTATACCTATTTTATTCAGTATTTTGATCATAAATGGATGTTGTATTTTGTCCAATGCTTTTTCTGCATCAATTGATATGACCATATGGTCTTTATCTTTTATTTTGTTTATGTGGTGTATCACATTGATTGATTTTCAGATGTTGAACCATCCTTGTGCTGCTGGGATGAATCCCACTTGATCATGATGTATAATCTTTTTGATGCATTGTTGTATTCTATTTGCTAATATTTTGTTTAGGATTTTTGCATCTGTGTTCATTAGAAATATTGGTCTATAGTTTTCTTTTTTTGTGTTGTCTTTACCAGGCTTTGGTATTAAGGTAATGTTGGACTCAGAATGAGTTAGGAAGTATTGCTTCCTCTTCAATTTTTTGAAAGAGTTTGAGGAGTATAGGCATTAATTTTTTTTTGAATGCTTGGTAGTACTCATTAGTGAGACCATCTGGTTTGGGGTTTTTTGCCTCTAGGGAGATTATGGATCATAATTTCAATCTCTTTGCTATTTATTGGTCTATTTAGATTATCCAGTTCTTCTTGGTTCAGTCTGGGTAAGCTATAAGTTTCTAGAAATTTGTCCATTTCTTCTAGGTTGTTAAATTTAGTGGCATAAAGTCCTTCATAATATTGTCTTATAATCCTTTGTATTTCTGTAGTATCAGTGGTAATCTCTCCCCTTTCATTTCTAATTTTGGATATTTGTGTCCTTTCCTTTCATCCTTTGATTAGTCTAGCCAAAATTTGTCAATTTTGTTGACTTTCTTAAAGAACCAGCTCTTTGTAATATTAATTTTTTAAAATTGTCCTTCTATTCTCTAATTGGTTTAGCTATGCTTTAATTTTTATTATTTCTTTTCTTCTGCTGATTTTGGGTTTTGTCTGCTTTTTTTTTCTAGTTCTTTAGGATGAAATGTTAGGTGTTTACTTGTGATTTTTTGTTTGTTTGTTTCTTAAGATAGGCCTGTAGTGATATAAATTTCCCTCTTATTACTGCTTTTGCTGTGTCCCAATAATTTTGATATGTTGTATTCATTGTCATTAGTTTCTACATATTTTAATCTCTTCTTTTATTTTATTCAGTCATTTTAAAATAAGATGTTGTTTAATCTTTATGTATCTGTGGTTTTTTTCTGCTTTCCTTTTATAGTTGATCTCCAATTTCAAAGTTTTGTGGTCTTTGTGGTCTTGGTATGATTTCAACCTTCTTGAATCTGCTGAGGCTACTTTTGTGTCCCGGCATGTGGTTTATCCTTGAGAATGTTCCATGTGCACTGGAAGAGAAGGTATAGTCTTTTTTTTCTGGAGAAGTGTCCTATAAATGTCAATGTCCAATTGTTGTAATGTGTCATTTAGAGCTGATATTTCCTTATTTATTTTCTGTTTGGATGATCTGTCCATGGCTGTTAGCGGGGTGTTTAAGTCTCCCACAATGATTGTGCTTTTGTCAGTTTCTCCTTTCAGATCTGTTAGTAATAGCTTTACATATTTTGGTGCTTCATAGTTGGGAGCATGTGTATTAATTAGTGTCAAATTTTCTTGTTGTTGTATTGTGCCTTTTATCACTATGTAATGTCCATCTTTGTCACTTGTTATTATTTTTTTTAACCTGAAGTTTATTTCATCAGATATCAGTATGACAACTCCTGCTTTTCTCTGGTTACCATTTGCTTGGAGTATTGTTTCCCATCCTTTCACTCTGAGTCTGTGTTTGTCCTTATGGCTGAGGTGTGTTTCTTGGAGATAGCATATGGATGGGTTTGTTTTTTAATTCAGTCTGCTCCTCTGTGTCTTTTTATTGGTGAGTTCAGGCCATTAGCGTTTAGAGTGATGATCACTATGTGAGGATTTCCTGTGGCCATTACTTTTTTGTTGTTGTTTTATTTTATGTTTGTTTCTTTCTTGTTGCCCCAACTCTATTCCATTTGTCTTGATGTTTTGTTTCAGGTGGAAGAGCCTACTTCAGTATTTTTTGAAGTGCCAGCCTCATGCTGGCAAATTCCCTCAGTTTCTGTGTGTTTGAGAAGGTCTTTATTCCTCCTTCATATCTGAAGGATAATTTTGCTGGATAACTTATTCTTGGCTAGAAGTTCCTCTTTTAAAGTTTTGAATATTTGATTCCACTTCCTGGCTTGTAGAGTTTTTGCTGAGAAGTTTCATGTCAGCCTGATGGCTTTTCCTCTAAAGGGAGGAAAGCATCTTTTTTCCCTGGCTGCCTTGAGAATTGTCTGTTTGGCTTTAGTTTTTGACATCTTTAGTATCATGTGTCTTGGAGAAGATCTGCTAGGGTCCAGGTATCTAGGGGACTTATTTTCTTCTTAAATTTGAGGTTCCAGATCTTTCCATAGTTTGGAAAGTTCTCATTTACTATTTGTTTGAGTATGTTCTCTGCAGAGTTCTCTGCTCTTTCTTCTAATTCTATTATCCTGATGTTGTTTTGTCTTATGGAGTCAGATAGTTCTTGCAGAGTTCTTTCAATCCTTTCGGTTTGAAAGGATTCCCTCGCTTCCTCTTTCTGAGATGTTTCCATGTTCTGATCTTCAATATCACTAATTCTTTTCTTCATCTGGTTGGCCCTGTTTTCTATGGCAGTCATTTCATTTATCACTTCTTTTATTGTATTGTTTATCTCTCGAATTTCCATCTGAGTCTTCCTTATGTTTTGAATTTCTTTGTTAAATTGTTCCTTTTGTTCGTGGATTTCCTTTCTGAGATCATTCATCTCAGCTATGGTGTTTTGCCAGTATGTTTTTATTTCTCTCAGAGCCTTTAGAATGGCTACTTTATAATCTCTGTCACTTAGTTCAGAAATTTCTAGGTCTAGGAGATCCTTTTCTGGATATTTTTCATCTTCTTTCTGAGCAGCTTTGAATCCTAAGGTACTCATTGTCTGCTGTGTACTTCTTTTTGGCATGAGGGTTTTATATTCAGCAGAGCTCAAGAGCTCTCTTTCCTTCTCTGATTAGTATTTTTGTGGTGTCTTTCTGTAGAGCTGACACTAGGTGGCTCTGGAAGGCAAGTTTTGGGAGAGAGGGGAGGTGTTTAAGCCTTTTCTCTGGTCTCCAGCAGTGTTTGGAGGCAAGGCACTTCAATCTGTGGTCCCTCCATTTCCTGCAGTTCATTGAAGAGGCTGTAGGAGTGGGGAGAGGCCAACAAAATGCATGCTGGGGCAGATCCACCTCCTGCCCTTTGCTGAGGAAGCTGGGGGAGATGAGGGAGGCTGATGAGATGCCGGCTGAGGCCACTCTTGCTGTTGTGGTGAACGCTGTCAAATCCACCTCTCTTCCCTCTCCAGAGCTTTACCCCGGGTGTGTTCCAGTGATTTGTCTCCACAGTAGCTATTGGGGCTGAGTCTGCAAGCGTGCCCATGTGAGTGCACTAGGAGCCCATTCCAGCCATGGGTCTAAGGCTGCAGGCCTGATGTCATGAGCCACATAAGGGTGGCTGGTGCACCTCCACTGTGGACCAGGAACCATGGCCCTGCAGAGGAGCCACACATGGGTGTGTTGAGGGTTGTGAGGGCACTGGGGGCTGAGGTGCTGTATCTGGGGCTTTATTTTGGCCTGCAGCTGTTTACAGTCCTCCTTCAGTTTTCTTGCTACTTAAGAGTTTCAGAGGCTGGCTCCCAAGCTTTGTCCCTAACACACTACTTTAAGGTCCAGCTCCCTCATGGTCTCCCAGCATTCCGTCACTCTGGCTTTTACCCTTTTTGCCTCTTCACCTCCTCCCTCCTGTGTATTGTGCTGCTCCCTGATTTCTTTCTATATCCTTTAGTTAGCAGCGATGGGGTCCTGTCATGATCCGTCTCTGCTCCCTTCTCTCTCACTCGCCCCCTACTCTCTAACCGTCAGGTGTTTTCTTGTGATGTGTGAGTTTTTCAGTTGTTTCTCAGGGTTTTCTTTCTTGACTCCTGGATGGCCGTTTAATTGTGTTTTCTGGGAGAGGTTTTAGGAACCTCCTCCCCGGTCACCATCTTGTTCTCTCTCCCATTTGTATGTTTTCAAGGGTGAAGTGTCTGTTTAAGTCCTCAGTCCATTTTTAAAATGGATTATTTTTGTTGTTGTTGTTAAGTTGTATGGGTTCTTTATATTTTTTAGATCTTAGCTCCTTATCAGAGGCATTGTTTGCAAATATTTTCTCCCATTTGGTTGGTTGTATTTTTGCTTTGTTGGTGTTTTCTTTTGTTGAGCAGACACTTTTTAGTTTGATATAGTCCCACTCCTTTATTTTTGTTTTTACTTCCCTTGCTTTTGAGATCAGGTTCATAAAGTCCTCCCTGAATCCAAGGTCTGTAAGTTTAGTACTGATGTTTTCTTCTAAACAGTTTATTGTTCCGGACCTTATGTGAAGTCTTTACTTTGTTTTGAGTTAATTTTGGCATATGGTGACAGTTTGTAGTTCAGATTCATTCTTTTTCATGTGATTTTCTAATTTTCCCAGCACCATCTACTGAAGAGGCTTTCCCCCATTGTATATATTTTTGCTCCTTTGTCAAAAATTACCTGTCCATATATTTGTGAGTTTATTTCTGGGTTTTTGGTTCTGTTCCATTGGTCTGTGGGTCTTGAACAGACACTTCTCCCATGAAGACATACAAATGTCCAACAGATATATGAAAAAGTGCTCAATTTTTCTAGCTAGTAGAGGAATGCAAATCAAAACCACAATGAGATACCACTTCAAACCTGTTAGAATCACTATTATCAACAAGACAAGGAATAACAAGTGCTGGAGAGGATATGGAGAGAAAGGAACTTTTGCACACTGCTGGTGGGAATGAAAACTGGTACAACTACAATGGAGGACAGTATGAAAGTTCCTCAAAAAATTAAAAATAGGGTTACCATATGACCCAGCAATCCCGCTTCTGTGTATCTACCCCCAAAATTTGAAAACCTTGGTCCACAAGGGCATATATACCCTAATGTTCATCACAGCTATTCATGGTGGGCAATTCATGGAAACAACCAAAGTGCCCTGTGACAGATGACTGGATAAAGAAGCTGTGGCGCGTATATACAATAGAATATTACTTTATATAAGAAAGGATGAATACAGCCATTTCCAATAGCATGGTTGGACCTTGAGATCATCATGTTAAGTGAAATAAACCAGACAGAAAAAAACAAGAACCGTATAACTTCACTCATATGTGGAACATAAAAGTGAAAGCAAAAAAGAAACAAAAACTCCTGGACACAGTCAATAGTTTAGAGGTTACCTGAGGGTAAGAGGAGAAGGGGGTGGGGGAGGAGGGAGGAGTCAAATATATGGTGATGGAAAGAGAACTGACTCTGGGTGGTGAACATACATTGCAACACATGGACTATGTATAGTAGAATTGTTCACTATTGCATCCCCAGCAGTTAGCACATGTCCCTTAGAGACTATTTTAATATCCTCATTTAACACAGGATGAAGATGAGTGTTAAAAATCAAAGAGATTTTCCTGAGATCTCAAGGTAAGAGGGGGCCCCAAACCAGCCCTGTTCTCCTGGAGCTCTCTCTGAGGCTTTCCCATGGCTTCTGTGGCATTACTCTGTATTTCCGAGGAACTCCCCAAAATCTTCACTGAGAACTCAAAATATAAGCCACAAGAAGGGGCTGCAGACAACGCCCCCCCCAAATCCATTCTCCTTTTCTATCATATAATAATTTTAAGAGTTTTAAACCAGAAAAAGGACCCTATTTGCCAACTTTCTTGATACTGATGGCACCATGTACAGACGCTGGCCAATAGGAGGTGAGCAGAAGTGAGGTAACCAATCCCAGGGTTAAGCCATTAATAGAAGCATCCTGGCTTCCCCTTCTCTTCTTTCTCTCCCTCAGGACTGATGCTGATGTTGCTGGGAGCCATGCAGGACCACGAGGGTGAAGGCACATCTCTAGGGACAAGGAGCAGCAAGTTGGAAGGCTCACTTCTGTCTGAATGCCTTGGAGCCTCCAGTCCAGGTCTAATCACCTTCCTTGCTTATTTAAGTCATTATTGCAACTAGGCTCCATTAGAGAAGCCAAACTTATAAAGTATGTGTTTTCCTTTTTTAAGTTACATTCCAAATACAAGGCATTTGTGTGTGTGTGTGTGTGTGTGTGTGTGTGTGTGTGTGTGTGAATGTGGGTAATTGCTCCATAAAAGTGACACTAGAAAAAGAAGGTTCAAACAACAGGAAAAATAACTCTGATGGAGATGAGATGAGAAATGATTCCATGACACTGAGATAGAGAAAAAGTCACAAAGTAAAAATCTCTGAGGAGGACAAGGAGATGTGAAGGATAGTCTCCATTTATTCTGAGAACCCCCTTTCCATCCTTCTGTACTCTATTTGGCATCTCAATAAGGTAGCTTCCATGTGCCTTATCAGTAGAATCTGGTCCTGATTTCTGATTGAATTGAGCCACGAGGAGACCAGAGCGTAGGGAGAGAGAGATTTGGGCTTTTCATCTCCTGGTGTTCTCACTGCGGGGCTGTGTGTTGGCAGGAGCAGCCCTTCGCCACCTGTCTGGAGGCCCTCTTCTGCAGCTACCACTAAGGCTATGGCTACGCTTTCCCAGGGTGACTTCTCTCCTGGTCCCTTTAAGCTACATGGTGTAAACAGTGCTGCCCAACTGCTTGCCCTTGCATGCTTCACCTTGCAGTCATTTTCCTTTACACCTGGTCAATAGTCACCTCATGAACAACTCCTCATTAATACCAGTAGGCTCTTTACCCCTGGGATTTTGCCAGATCCAAAAGAGAAAAGAACTTTGAAAAGCCAGTAAAGCAATGAAACCTGGGTAAACAGCAGTATTGCTCTGGGAAGCAATGCCTATGTGGTAACTTGCTTTCTGAATTAATGTAAAGGGCAACATTCTCTTCATGACAACAGATTTGAAAGGCTGGAATGAAAGGGAGAACATGGGGAAATGAATCAGAAGGAAGAAGGGTTCTGGTCGACCTTATTTTCATCTCCCGCAGTCTGAGCTGCTGCAGCCCAAGATGCTAGAAGAGAGCTTCATGTCCCTTGCCTTTACCTAAGGAAACACACGACTCCTGGAAATAACACCCACAGTGGAAACATGGGGATGGGAGCTTAAATCAAAAACCATAACTGGCTTTGGAAATAAGAGAGTTCTGGGTATATATTCTTACCTTTCTTTCATTCTTCTAGTCAGAGGTAGAGAGCTGACCTGTCCCAAACGGTGGGACTTTCTGGGATTGAGTGATGTCAGAGGACACTTCTCTGTCCTTGAAATTGCGGAATGTGTGCAGAAGCAGGAGTGAAAGCTGGTGACCACGCAAGACTTATCAAGTATTGGACAGATCTTGCAATTTCCTGTGCAGGGACTGTAAGCAATTCAGAGACCAGAGCTGTTTGAGATATGCTCCCTCACCGAGATGTTTCTCAGCATTTTTGCCCCTTTCACACACGTATCAGCCTCTCCTATCCTACCCGGTCCAGTCCATCTCCCAGTAAGGAATGTTGTTGTGGAGCCTGAAGTCGACAACTGTGAGCCTGGAGAGCTATGTCAAGTAATGTAAGTTTGCATCGTGAGGCTTTATAATGAAAGAATAAGCCTCACAACAATCATAGGGTGATTGAGAGTTCACTATGGTCTGAAACCACTTCTTGTTTGTTTGTTTCAATGATCATAACAGTAATGTATTCATGTGTATAATTTCTTTCCAAATGATAGAGAATTATATACAAGATGACAGTCTCCCTGAATTCCATTCTCCAGAGGCTACCACTTGTTACACTTTCTATCCTTATTTTATTAGCTCTGAATGGTAAACTTACACTTACATTTTTTATTTATCAGCATTACCCAGTGGATCAATTGACTTCCATTATAAAACTTAAGGAGTTCAACCCATATAACATGTTCTTCTTCTTCCCTACACTTCATGAAATTTAAATTCTTATTTTCATTTGGTATAAATATTATAAATTTAAGTCTTATCTCCTATGTCTTGCTTTAGTGTTCTTCATGCTACAGTCAAATTAAACTACTTGTTATTTTTTAAAATTTTATTTGAATTGGTAACAATTTTAAAGATTCAGAGAAGTTCTTTAGTGGATTCATTCAGCAAATATTTAAAAATGACCTTGTTATAGGCAGAGCTGTGTCCCCCCAAAATTCATATGTTGAAATCATAACTCTTTGTACCTCACAATGTGACTATTTGGAGATAAGGTCTTTAAAAGGTAATTAAGTCAAACTGAGGTAATTAGGGTGGACACTAATCTAATACCACTGGCATCCTCATGAGAAGAGGTGATTAGGACACAGAGATGCAGAGGGAAGACCATGGGAAGATATAGGGAGAAGATACAATCTATAAACCTAGAAGAGAAGTCTCAGAAGATACTAACCTTCCCAACACCTGGACCTCAGAATTCTAGTCTCCAGAATTGTGAGAAAATAAATATCTGTTGTCTAGGCCACCCAATCTGTTGTACTTCGTTATGGCAGTTTTGGAAAACTAATATAGACCTACTGTGACCTAGGCATTATTTCAGGCAATGGCATTTCAGAATGAACAACAAACATAAACTGGACCATAACATTTTAAAGCAATCCTCAAAGGTCTGGTTGAGCTTCCTCAGAAAGTAAGAACAGACTGAAAAGGGGAGAGATCTGAAGGGTCTTCTTCCACTAAAAGTCCAGAGGAAAAGTTGAATCCAGAAAACCATACAGAGGGAAACTAATCAATGGAACAAAAGTCTCAGAATTAGACACAAATACATGTGGGAATTTAGTATATGATGAGGATTGTATGTTAAGGTAGTGGGTGAAAAATGAACTATTCAATAAATGGAATTGGGACAACTGGTGGTCATTGAAAAGAAATAAAATAAAGTTCAAAATATGTTTTATGTAAGATGTTAGGTTAAGTCCAAATATATTAAATACTTAAAAACAAATAATGAGAATATACTAGTACTTGAAGAAACCATAGGGAATTTTTTTTTTAACTCAGAGCTGGAAAAGACCTTCAAAGCATAGCACAAAATTCAGAAGCCTTTAAAGAAAAGGTTAATAAAGATGAACCATCGCAATCAAAAGATAAATAATGAGTTGGGAATATATTGGGAACTCATATCAAGACAAAGTACTAATTCTCCCATTTGTAAAAGTTCCTAAAAAAATGATAATTCAGAATTCTACTAGCCACTAAGAAAATGACTATAGGTCATTAATTCACTATTTTTGGAAAAATAAAAATGGCTCTTAAACCTATGGAAAAATGAGAAACCAAAGTTATAATAAGAGACATACAAATTAAAATTACACAGACTTTTATTTAATTATTGAAATGTTATATAAAAGACCAAAAAGTTTGGTCATGTACTGTTGGGAGATGGTGTGGCACAAGGCACCCTCACACATTTCTGGTGGGAGTGAAGTTTGATAGAGAGCCCCAGAGAGAACAATTTGCAATGCACTAAGCACATATGAAGTGTCAAATTTTTTTCCCTGTACTTGTACATCTATAGGTTTATCTTAAAGATACATCAGTACATGTGCAAGGGACTTATGTACAAAGTTAATAAGTTGTAAGATGATTTGCAATAAAAATGACTGGTAACAGCCAGAATGAACATCAATATTGCATAAATTATGGTCCATCCATTCAATGGAATACTGTGTAGCTCTACAAGAAGAGCAACAAAGATATTATGGAAGGATCCCCAAGATATATTAAATTAAAAAAAAGGACAGAGTGTAGAACAAAGTGTATCTGTATGAGGATAAATAAACAAATAAACAAATAAATTTATATACATAATATGTATAATGATATAATATGTGTATTACACATATTCCTTCTCATACAAAATATTTGTGTATGCTTGTGTTAGCATTAAATATCTCTGGAAAGATTTTGAGTTACAAATAACTATAATAACAGTATTTACCTTTGAAGAGAAATCATAGATGCCTAAGTGCCTGGAAAGGAAATGACAATTTGCAATGAGTGCGTTAAAAATGCTTTTCAAAGCTGTGACTATATTGCTATTTTAAAAACAAAATTATAAAACATGGAAAATAAATTTAATGATATAACCAAGATAAGAAGAGTTATGAAAGATGAGAGAGAAAGAGGGAAGGAGGGAGTGGGGGAGGAGGAGGAGAGAGAGACACACACAGAGATGGACCTAGACATAGCTGTCGAGAGACAGGAGGGAAGGAGAGGGAGGTGGAAATGAGAGACAGAGAGATAGAGATACAAGGAGGGAATGAAGAGAGAGGAGGACGAGAGAAGGATAGATAGAGAGGGAGGAAGAGGGAGAGAAGCGAGGAGAGAGAGACTAGGAGGTGAGGAAATGAAGATAAGGAGTATAGAGAACTCACTTAAGGAGATTTGCTATATAGGAAAGGAGAGAAATCAAGCTGTGGGTGGAGGAAAATGTAGACTCAGGTGGTGTTTTAAGCCAGGAGATAGGATAACATGTTTGTACAGTGTTGGGATGACCCCATAGAGAAGGAAACATTAAAGATGTGGGTGGGAGAAGTAATGTTTTGTGAAGTGTTTCTGTGTAGGAGAGGGATGGAAACCTACAGGGAGGTGGAAAACATGGTTTAGGATAGGAACGTGCAGAGAGAGTTATTCCCTGGCCTGAGAGCAAAGGCAGGGAACTGAGCTCAGAAGCAGACCGGTTGGTGGATTTGGTGTGTGGAGATGGGGAAATTCTCAGGAGGGCGTCACGTGACAGTGATAAAAGAGTGAGGAGGGGGTTTCAGGAGAGAGATGGCATGGAATGTTTCTCTTGGAAAGTGAAAGTACTCATGGAAAAGTTACATGATCAATAGCTGAGTGGGTACTTGGCTTTTGTAGACATAAATCAGAAGTGAAACCGCTGGGCCTGTTGTGTGTTGTTTTCTAGCTACACTCAGCTCCTTGGGAATAGGAATGGAGTTGGTGGGGAGTTGGATTCAACCAGGGCAGAAGACTTGAACAGACACTTCACCAAAGAAAACATATGGATGGCAAATAAACACATGAAAATATATTCTACATCCATAGCCGTTAGGGAAACACAAATTAAAATGAGATACCATTACCTATTTCTTAGAAAGGCTAAAACAAAAAATACTAATGGTTTCCAATATTGGCAAGGCTGTAGAGAACCTGGATCTTTCATAAATTGCAGGTTGTGAAGTAAAATAGTAAGGCCATGCTCGAAAAGGCCTGCATTTTCTTAAAAAGTTGAACGTACACTTATCACACATCCTAGCAATGTACTCCTGGCATTTATTCTAGAGTATGTTAAACTTACGTTTACATAAAAAACGGTATGCAAATGTTCATAGCAGCTTTATTTATAATAATGAAACTGGAAACAACTCAAATGTCCTTCCACTTGTGGACAGTGAAATTAAAGATAGTACATTCATACCACAGAATATGAAACAGCAATTTAAAAAATACCACAAACTGTAGATATATGCAACAGCTTGAATCCTTCTTGAGGTCATTGTGCTGAATGAAAACAGCCAAACTCAAAATGTTGAATACTGTATAATTCCATTTATATAACATTTTCTATCGTTAAATTTATTGGGTTGATGTTGGTTAGCAAAAATTACATAGGTTCCAGGTGTACAATACTACAGGGCATCGTCTATGTGTTGCATTGTGTGTTCATCACCCAGAGTCAGTTCTCTTTCCATCACCATATATATAACATTTTTGAAAGGTCAAAATTATGGAGATGGAGAATAGATCAGTGCTTGCCAGGGATTTTGAACCAGAGACAAGGTTGGTGTGACTACAGGGGAGTAGCCCATGGACGTTCTTTTGTGATGAGGAAACAGTTCTATACCATGAATGTGGTGGTGGTTACATGAATCAGTACATGTGATAAAGTGTCCTAGAAGTAGATACAAAAGCATAAAAGTGTGTGCATGCAAGGACGGGTGAGATGTGAGTAAGATTTGTAGGGTAGGTAATTGTATCCTACTGAGGTCAGTTTCTTGATTTTGATAATAAGACTGTATTTGTTTAGGATGTTATTGTTGGCAGAGGGTGGGTGATGGGTACACAGGACCTCTCTATACTACTTTTGGTCTATAATTAATTCAGAATGAGAAGTTAAAGAATAACTGAAAGGTCAGTTGGTTGCTTTGACTTCCTATGTGGATCTTGAAGTCACCAGAATGAGGACAAGTTTTAGGCTGGAGAGGATTTGTTAACAAGGCATGTAGGTCAGGAGATAATATACCAAGCATTCACAGACCCACCATTAAAAGTAAGCATATATTACATTTTTTGTCTTATTTTCTTCCAATGTCTCTTTAAAAATGAATAAAATTTTATAGGTACTACTAAAGGCCCCAACCTCTCTCACTGATGTCTTCCGAGCTTCTGAAGTTGATATGCATTATCTTGTCAGTGTGTAACAGGATGTTAAAACATTCTGTTGATATAAATATCTTGATATAGATACTACATTTCAAAAGAGGAACAAGATGACATGCAGAATTTAAATATGAAATTACTCATAACTGTCTACCAACTCTGAAGCCATCATCCATATCAAGGCTATAAAAGTTTTAGAGTTGAATTTTGATGGGAGGGATAAAACTTTGTAATTAATTTAAGTATGAACATCTCCCCTGCCCCCCATTTGGCCATTTGCTGGCCAAAAGACTGTAGCCCAGAGGGGATGCATTCTGTTGGCTTCCGTCTCCTCCTTTCCTCCCACTCTCCTTGTTCCACCTCCCTGTTGTTTCTAGAAGTGGTTTCTAACCCTGTAGGGTTAGACATGTCCTAGAAAGGAGAGTCAGGAGAGCAGGACTTTCCTTTTTGGCTTGTCCTGCTGGGGTGACCTCGCTGGCTATCTCTGGACTTGAGAGTGCTGCAGAGTTGATTCCAACTAATTTTACAGAACTTATGGCAACCTCTATCAAATTCAAGGCCACAGCTGACATTGCTCATTGCTCATACCACTTCAGCCCATGATCCTTCTTAAGAGAGATCTAGCAACCATGACCAGATACTTGTGGTATCACAGGGAATGAAACGTATCTATAAACTGACTACCATCTTCAAAACAACTACCATCTTTTGTGCTTTTATTAACAATCCCACTATGAATTGCTGCTTCTCCCATTTCCATCTGTCCAGTTCCTTTTTGATCTTTCCTTGCTTGCCTCAAATGTCGGTGAGACTGGCAAAAGTGACACCGGTTGCTCGCATGACAAATTGTAGAGTGATCAGTTCAAATGCCAAGTATCACACAAAGACTTACTAGCCTGATCCATTTGCCACCACAGACATACTTAATGAGATTTCCTTCTCCACTCCCCTTCTTTGTGTTTGTAACCTGTAAGGATTTAGAACCAGTTTACTAATACGCTAGGCATGTGTATGGAGATCTTCTCTTCCACACTTTACTGTAAGCTCCTAGAGAATAGGAACTGAATCTCACCTATTTTTATAGCACTGACAATGTTGGTACCCAATACATATTTTACCATCATGCAGAAAGTGTACAAGGCACCCTCTCTGAATTCCAAGTACACATTCTGGGTAGTTGCCAAGTACAGGTTCAGGTGAGAAGACTACATGCCCATGTTGATAGTCAGATATGGAGACATGAACTTCTGAGGCTGCCTGACTTGCAACAGAAATTACCTTCAGTCCATGCCTGTTGTAAAATCAAACCCCACCAGCTTGTTCTGAAGACAGGCACCGGACCACAAATAACATAAGATTCAGACTGGGGCAATATCATCACCTCGCTATCTGCTTGGATTGGCTCATATAAGCTTGTCACTCAAGTTGGTTATGGAGTCAGCCTGAGAATCCAGATTCCCTGTCTTCAGGTCCAGTGCTCTTCCCAATCTAGTACTCAGGGGTTCTACATAACTGCTTATCCCAGGATTTGTAGATGCTGAAATGGGCTTGGCTGGAGGCAATGGTTTTCTCTGGTGGAACCCAGGGTAGTGGGAATAAGTGGTAGGGCAATGCCTGGGACCTAAGCACCTGCAGAAACTCTTGAAAAATGTTTTCAGGAATTGTGTATTGGTGTGATATTAGAGTGTAGACTGGGGACTGTTAGTAGATTCATCATAACGAGTCTAGCCATTCCATTAGTTGTAAAACTTAAGCTGAGGATGTCGTTCATCATGAGGAGCCACCTTGAACTACATTACCATGCTTCTCCTAGGTGTGATATTGATCTTCAGTATGCAAGAAAGACAACTGAGAAGTTTTAGATGACCTCTCTTCTGAGCACCAGTGACCACAAGCAGAACACTATGATGGCATGCACTATATTGTGAGACAGTCTACCCTGCACTAGACTCCTTCCTTCCACAGACTGGGAGCCCCTTGATGATGGGTATGTTGTCCTTGAATCTCTAGTGCTTGGCACAGGGGCTGGAACACAGAGAATGCTCAGTTATTATTTATAGAAAGAACTGGAGAATGACAGAATGACTTTGATATAAAAGCCCATTTAATATTCAGTACTTCAAGTGGATAGTTACATTGCAGATTTGTTCAATGGGAATTATAAAATAAGATATATTTGGAAAATAAATATTTTATTTTTACCCAGAACTTATTCACCAAAAATGAAAGGGAAGGAAAGACTTTTTCTTTGAGTATGGCTCAGCAAATAGAGTTTTACTCTCTTCCTTGCAGAAAGCACATCCATCCGTTAAGCATTGCCTATGATTTGCAGTTTGCATATTTTAAAGTGAAGCTCTTAACATGTGTACAGCATTCTGCATGAGGATATTTGTCAATATTGGTAAATTTTTTCAATCTAGGGTAGTAGTCAGACTCATAATTAATTCAATAATAGTAATTTTGAGACTAACTTTTATTGCCCTTTATGCATTCATATTAATTTTCATCAAAACTATAATTCTCATTTCACAATTGTATTTCATTGATTTACATTCTGTTTTGATAAATTAAGTAATTACATGATAAGTTCTACTGTTATCAGCAGCATTAAAAACAGACTCAATGGTTCTTGTGAAGCAGGTAATTCAGTGCTCTAGTGTCCAGGGGTAACAGAGAATCAGTAAATGATCTTGAGGTCTCAGCATTTATTGGACATCACATCAGTCAATATATTTTGTAGATGGAATGGACAGAGTTGGTTAATCACATAGGGTCTACCAACCAGAGATTTACTTAAAAGGTGTTTGCTCTATACAGAAATGGCTTAGTGCTTGATCACATATGTTTAAAAGATGTTTATTGAATTGATGCATGGACAGCAGTTGTGGAAGACTGCTCCCAAAAGGTGCCATGAGGGACTTTCATATCTCTTCTCTCTTCCTGAAGGAAAATCCTGGATATCCTGCATGATCCACCCCACGCTGAGGCTACAAGGAAACGCCATCACTGACTTTGGAATGAAGGCAGCTCATGAGCAAACTCTTTGTTCCCTTTCATTCTTCCCCCAGGGGCAACAAACAGACCTGCAGGGAAAGGGAAGAGCCTTCCTCCTATTGACCACATCCAGAGAATACTTTCTGTTCTTTTGAGTGGGAGATGCCTGCAGGAGCTACAGAGAGAGCTGGTGAGGAGCCAGTCTTTTTAAGAAGGTGGACAACACCATGATTTTCAGGCAGGAGCTGCTTGAGAAAAAATGTTGCTGAGAAGCTTCTACATTGCAGGTCAAGTCCCATCAGTAGGATTTCAAAGACATGCCATCTGTTTTTAAAGACCTCACAGCCTGGTGGAAGAGGGAGACATACAAACCAAACATTACAATACAATGTTGTTAGTGCTCCAATATAGAAATGTTGAGGAGTGGTGAGTTAAGTGTGGGCTGCCATGTCTGAGCTTGAGTATTTAGAAGCTCTAAGTTTTCTTGCAGCCAACATGAAAAGGAATGCCACTGACAACCAAACAACCAGTTGCTCAGGTGTAATCCAGCAGTATTTGCTTCAAATACAAGATGAAATTTCCCTCCATGGTTCTTATTATGGACAAATTCAACCAAAGCTCTACAGTTAATGGAATCCCAAGACTCAAAGGGCTGACTCTCATAAGAAACCGCATTCTAAGTTGATTGTCTCACATCAAAGCACCCTGCTTGGTGCATAGTCTACTAGCACTGCCTTCCTGCCTTCTCTCACCTGCTGCATCCCAGCTGAGGATGCACTTATCTACGGCAAAGCCCCACTACCGCATTTGGAAATGAAGGGGTGCACTTAGCACAGAGAATCAGCAAAGTGCCAGACTGGGAAGAGCATTGGGTCTGGAGTCAGGGAACCCGAATTCTGAGTACTGATCTCGGCTTTATGAATGATTGATATATTTGGCTAGAAAACTTGAAAACTGTAGTTGGTATCATTTACATAGCTACCTGTGGTGTCTCCTGAGTACTCAGAGTTCCTTTGTCAGTTCCACTCTCTGAGGTTGTATCTGAGGGGTAGTGTCACAACAGACAGCCCACTGTGTTGTCTCCCCATGTCGTGGTGGACCCTTGCGGTCTGCCTGAGTTCTGTGAGGAATGAGTAACCAGACACAGAATAGTCAGAGTTCTGTGCCGAACCTAAGTTTTTATCAATGCAAATGACATCGGTATGGAAGGATCACATGTTTTCAATCCTGCTCCCCATGGGGACTGGCCATGAAACTGATTAAAAGTCACAGCCAGAACAATTGGTATAAAATCTTGAGGCTTACACAGTGTTCCAAAAACTATATCTGTAAGATAATTACAAATGGCACCCAAGATCATTTCTATTTTGAAATTGACAGAGGTTGCAATGGCTAAATTGGAATCGGTAGGATTTATTTCTAGATTCTACGCTGTTGGGAGAGCTAAATAACCATTCATCAGCTCTGAAAGGTAAAAGCCATGGTTTTCTTTACTACAACCCAAGGTCAAGTTGTCATCATGTCATGGATGAATGTCACCTGGGAAGTCTTCATAAACCCAATTTCTTGGAATGTTCTTATGCAGGTAGAGACTATGTCTTTAAGGACATCATTTTTTTCCAAACCCAGAAAACCTAATGAGATTAGCAGTAGGTGAACTTGCTTATTCAAGATTTTAACTGTAGAATACCCCACCTCGTAGGACTAAACATGACTCTCAAGGGGACATAGTCTGAGAGAAAAATACGCAATCTTGTTTTTCCATTTTATCAGGTAGGAAATGATTATAAACAAGGGTTTTATGGCATTGGACCAGTATTCTGGCCATTACAATGAAAAGTATAAAGAAAAAGCATTCAATAAGGAGATTCAAGGATGATAAATGAGAAATTTCTTGGTAATTTCAAGAAAGATGGAGAGGTATAATGTTCAGACTGATGCATTCTCTGAGCTAAAATAGAAAAGCTAGATTAAAAACAAGCTATTTGAAGACATTGAGGAATCACTGAGGTATTTCTGAGGCATGAGGCTGAGAGAAGACTAGATAATTGTCAAGTCTAACCAGGCAGTATTGACCCTCAGGGTCACTTCTGACTGATCAAGGCAGAGGCTCATCATCACTGCCCCAATCCTCTTTCTGACATCTCCTGGGTTTCCTGAGGGAGGCCTCCTCCATGCGCATCCTCTTCAGGAAAGTCCTGCAGAGCCCTCTGGAGAGCCAGCTTCAGGGTCCTTCTCCGCCTCAATCGCTGCCTAAAGGAGCCGACAAAGAAGTAAATGACAGGGTTGGCACAGCTGTTCACACAGGGCAGGACATGTGACACCAGATAAAGTCCAAAGACAGGGTATAGATAGGAAAAAATGCCAATCCTGTATAGCAATAACCTGCAGATGCCAAAGGGCAGGCTGCAGAGCAGGAAGACCAGCACTGTGAGCATGATGGTCACGTACAGCCTGGTCAGCTGCATCTGCTGGGAACCACACAGGAGTCTGGTCAGCAGGGCCAGGTTGGACCCTAAGATAAGCACAAATAATAAAATCATCCACCCAGTAGTGATGCAATAAATATATCGACACCAATTTATGTTAGTATCCCTGGACAGGAAGTTACAATACTTCCCTTCCAGTGTGCTCAGCAGCAGGGACAGGGCCCAGAGCAGGGCACACATGACAGCTGACATGTGTCTGGGGCGGTGGCAGCGGTACCAGATGGGCCACAGGACGGACAGGCAGCGCTCGGTGCTAATGGCACTGAGAAAATTCACGCCTGTGATGTAGGCAAAGTTGAATACAGTGATGTAAAATGGGGAATAATAAAGGAAGACGGAATGGTCAGAGAAGTAGATGAGTCTCTGCAGGGAATGCACAATCTGGCAGCAGAGGAAGAGGAAGTCGGCTCCCGCCAGGTTGAGGATGTAGACCGAGAAGGAGTTCCTCTTCATGCGGAAGCCCAGGAGCCACAGCACAACCGCGTTCCCTGCCAGCCCAGCCAGGGCAAAGATGGACATCAGCAAGGACGAGACCAGGTCCTCTTTGTCATGTTTAAGAAAGAAATTGACATTTTCAGTTGTTGGTGGGAGTTTGGTCCCTCCGGTTTTGACATTTGGATCCGTGCTCCAAAACACTTCACTGGTGACCCTAGAACACACACAAGACTTAAGCACATGCTATATGATCACTGATTCTCATGGGTATTCTGCTACATGGGCATTGTTGTCCCATCTCACCAAGGAGAAAAATGGACACTTGAGGAGATTAAGATACCTCCTTGAAGACCACACAGCCTTGGAGTCCTGGAACCCAGATTCAAACCCAGTTCTCTCTGACTCTAAAGCCTGAGCTCTCTTTACTGCAATAGGGATTCTCTATAGACATGGGAGTGTTGTATGGTCCAAATACTTCACTCACAGTCTTAGGCCATGAAATGTCCTCTGGAGGAAGGAGGAGAGAAGTCTGGATAGGCTGTACGGGTGACAATAGGACTCTGAGTCCAGTATTCCTTACACTTTGGGTAAGGGCTTCAGCTCAGGGGCAGGAAGTCAGAAGTCTTAGGGCAATATCAGCCACCAGGAAGTAAGGAGATCATGATTTAGGGTCATGAAGGGACTGTGACCTCTTGTTATGTCTGTTTGAGAATGCCCAAGCTTCCTAGGCTAGAGGTGTCCCAACGTGTCAGCTTTATGAGTGTAGGAAATGCTTTACTCTTCTCTATTGGTGTGTTCCCAGGGCCTAACTCTGTGTGGGTGACACAAGAAATTTTTGTTCTGCAAATGAATGAATGAATGAATGAATGAAGGACCTAAGTGTAGTGACATATTTTAATTTAATGTAATATAAAACTTTTTATGAGATTAGCAAACAAAAGAAGAAAATTTAATTCCTCATTGTTCCTTCTGTGAGAAGGTGTGCTTAAAAGACTTCTTTAGGCCTGCACAGATAACAAATGATGGCCACTGTGATGTCTGCCAGCCAGGGAGAACTAGTCTGTGGCTTTGTGAGAGACTAGAAGATTTAAGTACATAGTTTAGGGAGAAGAGTCAGGGCTGAATTTAATTTCTCTGCATTTTAGAGGAGAAAGAAGAAAGGTTGGGAAGGCAAGAGAGAGGTGGTTAGGGGTCTGAATAGAAGTAGGTGAGATTTAGAATTACAGAAGGGGGATTATTAAATGATTTTTCATGAGATGTGTAATGTAAAACCTATCTATTGTCTCTCCCCCAATTTTTTTTTATGTGTTAACTCTTTTTTTAAATTCATTTTTATTGTTAGACTTATTGGGGTGACATCTGTTAGCAAGGATTACATAGGTTTCAGGCATACAATTCTACAGTGCATCGTCAACTTGATGTATAGTAAGTTCACCACCTAATGTGACTTCTCTTTCCTTCACCTTATATTTAGCTTCCCCCAATTTTGAGTAGAGATTCTTTGCAGATTAAAAAATGTGTTAAGAGAATTCTCATGGTGGGGGGTTTAAAAAGTGCTTATTTCCAGTTTATAAAGGGCTTCAGGTGAAAAGAGAGATACTCCTGCAGAATTCTAGTGAAAAAAAGGACCTACTCAAACGTGGGTGAAGAATAGCATCTAATTGAGTGCTTCCTTGATGTTACCTCTTTTAATTCTCTAAATAGCCCTATGAGACCAGTATTATTCTTATTCCCATCTTGCATATGAGAAAACAGAAGCACAAGGAGGTCGAGTGATAGGCTTAAGTGATATGCTCAAGGTCTCACGCCCACAAGTGGTAGCACCTGGATTGGAAACCACAGGTCTGTGCCAGAGTCTTTGCCCTTTGTCAGCCCTGCAGCCCTGCTACCAGGGTGGGGTGTCCACTACACAGGGGGAGTGGTGTGGCAGGAAGCGAGTAACTCTCAGAGACAAACCTAAAATGGCAATTTATTTATGTGCTTTATTAGACTAGAACAGGCAAGTTTTAAAAATAACAAGGAAGCGAAGCCCACCTAATTTGGAAGAAAAAAAGAGGTGATGAAAGACAGCTGAGCACCTTCTTGCTTCAGCAAAGGCCCAATCAGTCCAGACTGGCCAGGGCTCACACAGGGCAGGTGTAAGGAAGTGGAGGAAGGCAGGGCCCTCTGAATGCAGACGTAGCATCAAGGGCTGAATTATCCATCGCCCTTAGTTCTGTAGTGCTGGTTGGACTAATGAGGAGATGGAGCGAATCCACAGCCTCTGTTGTCCTCCCCCAGAGCACCATGGCCTTTTTCTTCACGGAACTGAGCACAGTTTATAGCTCTAATTTTTATGTGTATGTATTTGAGGGCTGTCTGGAAAGTACCCCACCATGTAATATGAAAAATAGAGACATGCATGACTGGATTCTTTTGCCTCGATTTTTAAACTCAGTGCCCAATAATGGTGTCTACAACTGTCTCATTTTATTTTATTTTATTAATATTGTTCACTGCTGTAGCCTGAGCATCTAACACATGTCCCTTAGAGACCATTTTTATAATATTCTCATTTAATACAGGTGGAAGTTCAGACTTAAAAATAAAAGAATGTTCCCAAGATCACAGTGTCAACAGCAGGTCTAATACCAGCCCTGGCGTCCTGGAGCCCTGCCTGAGGCTTCCCACTGTTCCCTGTCACGTTCCGGGAGGAGCACCTGAGAAAAATCTTCCTGTGCACTCAGAATGAGAGAGATTCAGGGGTGTAGAAAGTGCTAGTGGGTTCAAATATCCATTTGGTCCTCTGCCACATAATAATTCTGACGGTTTTAGACCACAAAAAGGATTCTAGTCCCAGCCTTTATTAATGCGTGATGGCACCTAGCGACTACGGGCTGGCCACTGGGAGGTGAGCAGAAGTGATGTGACCAGCTAATAAGTTGTGTGTTTTCTTCTCCACTTCCTCTCTGGATAAAATGCTGATGTGTACAAGGGCCATGAAGACCATGAAAACGAAGCCACCTCTCCAGAGATGGGGAGGAGCAATTTGAAAGATCCCTCCCTCTGTCTGATGCTTTGTGGTCACTGGTCCAGTCCTAGTAACTTCTCTCTAGTTTTAGTAATAAAGATAATGAATTTCTTTCTAGAATAACAAAAATCAGGAACTAAAATACTTATAAATGCCTGTGTACTCCCACCTTATCAAACTACCTTACTTTCTCAAGACATTTATGATGATAGGAAGTATTCTCCAAAAAAAGTGACACCAGATGGAAAGGTACAAACAAATAGTCAAGCAAACAATTGAGGAAATCACACTGAAAGAGAGAAAGTCCTAGGAAATACCAATTATAAGGAATCTGTATGGAGAAATAGATTTTCTCCTAGACATCAAATCTCATTTCCATTTTCTCTCCTCTCCTCTGTGTCCCGAGAAGAGACGTCCCTGTGCCTCACTGATGGGCTCCCTTTCCCTCTGGCTCCTGGTTGCTGTCAGTGAAAAGGAGACACTGCTAGATAACTTAGAGCAGGAGGAGAGTGGTTGGGGGTATTTAACTTCCTAGTGCTCTGCTGCTAGGCTGTGAGTAGGCAGTGGTGTGGTTACTGTACCGAAAGACATAATCCTTGTCTGGTGAGCTTTCTTAGAATTACAGTGACAACAACAGCTACAGACACAGCCCTGACTGAGTTGTAACTTTTCCTTGGCTTTGTCTTTCAAGTTTAGTGATGTTAAAGCTTCCTGATATTACTTTCTTTAGGGGTAATTGTCACCATCCCATGTAATCTTCCCAGATTGGTGAATTGTCTCTTAATTAAATTAGGCTGATCAGGTGTCCTGTTTTAAGTGGGACAGAAAACAGTGGCACTCTTGCTTTTCAAACAGTATGTATGGTCAGCCTACTGACACCTTGAACTTGGCCCAGTGAAACTAGGCTGATCATACGTACCATTTGAAATGGGGCAGTGCCATTGTTTTCTGTCCCATTTAAAACAATATGTCTGGTCAGTCTACATTAAACGCTTGTTAATCATTCCATTTTAGGCCATGTGTTTTCTGAGAGATACAGAAAACTTTTGGAAAACAAGTAAAGCAGACAACTAGGTTATTCATAGAACTTTAGTTTTGGGATGCATGCACGTACCCTATCTTGCTCTGAAACTAAGAAAAGCATCATATTTTTCACTGTGAAGCACATTTGAATAGTTGGAATAAAGGGGAGAATAGAAATATGGTCTAATAAGGGGAAAAAGTATTGGTTCACCAATTCAGACCTTCACTGCTGAGGCTGCCAGCACCCAAACTTACGAGGTAGGTGCTTCATGTCTCTTGTCTTTTCCTGCTGGAGTCCCTTGGGTCCTGACTACTCTACCCCCAAATGGAGTTATGTAGATGTGCACTCAAACCCACCAACCAACCAACCAACCAACAGTGGCTTTGAAAACCAATACATTAATAAACATACCTTTCCTTCATTCTTCTTGCTGGGGGTGACAAGCTGATCTGTGCTGATGGGAAGAGCCTCCTGGGATCAATAGTTCACTTGAGAACACTTTTTTGCCCTGAGAGGTACTCGCAGAAGCAGGGGTGGAGTCTGGTGCCCGACGAGGCTTATCAAGATGCTGAGAAGCCCCTGTGATTTCCTGTATAGGGACCTGCTGGCAAATGAGATTGTGGAGTTCTTTGAGTCATGATCCCTCATGAGATGTTTCTCAACATGTGTGTGGCTCTACTCCTATCTCTATACTTCTGGCCATCCCCACCCTATCCGGTACCCATCCCTGCAAGTGATTGTTGTTGCGGAGACTTTTGCTTTCAACTGTGTAACTGGGTAGCAATGTCAAGCAAGGCAAACCTGAATTGAGAGGCTTTATAACTAAGAATAAAACACACCCTTCTTACTTGTCTTTCAAGACTTGCATGGGCTATCCCACTCTTTCACTTTATCATGGTAGTAAAGCATGCAGGCTTATATTTTCTTTCCAATTGTCATAGAGTGCATCAAATTAATAGTTAAACTCTACCTGAATCCTGTTCTCCAGAAGCAACAACTTGTCTCAGTTTTTCCTAGAAGGTCTTCTTAGTTATGGTTATAAAGGTGGATAGTAAACAAAAATTTTATTTTTAAAAATTTATTAGTATTCACAACAGGATTAATTGACTCACCAATAAACTGTAAAGAATTCAGCATATGACCAAGAATTTGGAGTGATCAGATTGGGAATTTACATAACCTTGATTAATATGTTAAGGCTTCTAATGGAAAAGTGGAAAATATGCAAGAGCAGATGAACAATATAAGCAGAAAGAGATGGAAGCTCTAAGACAGAGGAATGGGAGAAATAAAAATATTGTAGCAGAAATGAAGAATGTCTTTGATGTGCTCATTTGTAGACTAGATACAGCCTTTGAAGGAATCAGTGAGTCTCAAGATATGTTAATAGAATCTTGAACAATTGAAAAACAAAGAAAAAAGACTGAAAGAACAGAATATTCAAGAGCTGTGGGATGCTTGTAAAAGGTGTAACATACATTTAAGGGGAATATCAGAGGAGGAAGAAAGGAAGAGAAGAAATAACTGAGGAGATGATGGCTGATAATTTTTTGAATTCTTGACAGGCACAAAAACACAGATCCAGGTAGCTCAGAGAACAAGCAGGATTAAAAAAAAATCTATACCAAGGTATTCAATTCATTTTTGGGGAGAGAACTATTCTATATGATACTATAATGGTAGATGCATGATATTTGTCAAATGCATTGAACTCTACAACACAAAGAGTGAACTCTAATGTAAACTATGGAGTTCAATGTACAGCGATGCATCAATTTCAATGAATGTGCCACATTAAAGGAAGATGTTAGTAATGGGAGAAACTGTGTGGGAGAGTGGAGATGGAGAGGGATTACAGAGGAACGCTCTGTACGTTCTGTACAATTTTTCTTGAGATCGGAAAGTGCTCTAAAATATAAAATGTATTAAAATCAATAGGCAAACCACTGATTGGATGAATATGTACACTACACATAACTAACAAGAGACTCAATTCTGCATATATAGTCCTACAAATAAATGATGGAAAAGAGAAACTCAATAAAAATTGGCAAAACTCAAACAGAAACTTGAAAAAAGAACAAGTAGGTGATAAGCACATGAAATCAAGCTCCATTTCATAAGGCATTTGGGAAATTAAACACAAGAAGCTACCACTTCACGCTCATTAGAATGAATAAAATTCAAGAGATTGGCGATACCATGTCTTCGGGAGCCTGTGAAGCAACTGGAACTTGCATACGTCACTGGTGGGAATGTGAACCAGCACAATCACTTTAGAAAAAGAGTTTGGCCATTTCTCATAGAGTTCAGGATACATCTTCCTATGACCCAGCAATTTCACTTCAGCTCATTTATCCAAGGAAAATGAAAGCAGATGTCCAGAAAAAGATTTGAGGGAGAATGTTCACAGCAGCATTATCCACTGTAGTTACCTCTATATGGAATACTGCCCATATACATGTTAATGTAAAAATAAAGTGCGGTACACCCATAAATGAAATAGTACTCAGCTTTATACCAGGGACAATCACCTGATATGTGCAAAGCAATGATGTGAGTAAATCTCCAAAGTATTGAGCTGAGTGAAAGAGGTAGGAAGGAAAAAGTACGTTTTATGATCCTAAATAATGAAGACAAAGTTTGGGCAAAAGGAATCTTTGTTGACAGAAGTAGGAACAATATTGCTTCTAAGGCAAGAGGATTGGGCTGTGAGTCATGTAAGTGATTCATTGCCAAAACTCATCGAAGTGATCATCTGTGCACTTTCTTAATTATACCACTATTAAAAATGTTTAAAAGGTGCCACATTTGAACTTAATATATTTATTTGTAGAATATGTACTTAAAAAGTTTTCTATAATGAGGTTAATGTCTTGAGAGCTCTTTAAATAAAAGGTAAATTTGACATAGATGCTGTATTCATAGAGTTCAGTAAGGCCCATGGAAACCTGACACGAAGGGTCAGCCAGGACAGAGGAAAAGGAAGAAAAAGAAGGAAAGCATGTGGGCTTCTACTGGTGGGCGGGCATGTGACAGGAAACACAGGGAGACAACCCTCCTGACGTCTTAAATATGGTTTCACAATGATGTACCTGGTTATTAAGCTTAACTTCATGCTTGCAAAGATTGAAAATAGTGAAAAGTAATAAACTTAAAGATAGTGATTGAAATATGGGAAATGAAGATTTAGCCCAGAACTTGACTTGAAAATCAGCACTTATTTGTTCATTAATTCCTTTAATTTATTCAACATTTATTATATTAGGGAGCTTTTCTAAGGTCTGCCAAAAACACAGAACACTGTTTTTGGGGCTAGACTAAACTTTAATTATTTTAATATAGAGAGACAGATTGCAGGAGAGTGACCACAGAAACTAGTAAAAAATTGTGATGTTCCTTTAGTTTCTATCAAGTTCGATGATCAAACAAATTTGGTCTTTCCTGCACTGCTTTCAGCTTCTGCTTCAGGTATGATCCTTCGAAAGTGGGAAGAGTCCTGGACCCAGAGTGGGGAAGCTCCCACGGGGATGGGGAGGGGGCCCTGGGTAAGGCAGTCTCTGTGACCCTACCCTCAATGTGTGTTTAACGGGTAAGGTCTGGCTTCATCCTCGCCAGCAGGAGTGTTATGTTGAGTGTGTTGATTCGGGGGCCTAGAGGCTGAGAGACTTAAGACACCTCCCAAACTGTTAGGGACAAAGTTGGCTCTCACAGCCACATGTGTCTGAACACAGCAAGACTCAGAATGAGGACACCAGACTGCTTCCCGACATCTCCTGGGTTTACCTCCATGCTCATCCTCTTCAGGAAAGTCCTGCAGAGCCCTCTGGAGAACCAGCCTCAGCGTCTGCCTCTTCCTCAATCGCTGCCTAAAGGAGCCGACGAAGAAGTAAATGACAGGGTTGGTACAGCTGTTGACTCAAGACAGGACATGTGACACCAGATAAAAAGGAAAGTAGAACGAATAGAAATCAAAGTGAATTCAGTAAATGAGGAATGAGTAGATGCCGAAGGGCAGTTCACAGAGCAGGAAGGCCAGCACTGTGAGCATGATGGTCACATACAGCCTGGTCAGCTGCACCCGCTGGGAGCCACACTGCAGTCTGGTCAGCAAGACTACGCAGGACGCTGACAGAATCACAAATAAGAAAATCAGTCACCCAGCAGTGATGAGATCAAGTACTCTACCAATCTTCAAAAGAATCTCTAAACAAGGAGCCACAATACTTCCCTTCTAGGCAGCACAACAGCAGTGACAGGGCCCAGAGCAGGGCACACATGACAGCTGACATGTGTTTGGGGCAGTGGCAGTGGTACCAGATTGACCACAGATGGACAGGAGCACTCAGTGCTAATGGTACTGAGAAAACTGAGGCCTGCAACATAGGCTAAGTTCAACACAACGACATAAGATTGGAAAATGAAAATGTAGATGGAATGGGAGTAGTATATATGTGTCTCCAGGAAACACACAACCTGGCAGCAGAGGAAGAGGAAGTTGGCTCCCGCCAGGTTGAGGATGTAGATGGAGAAGTCGTTCCTCTGCATGCGGAAGCCCAGGTGCCACAGCACAATTGTGTTTCCTAAGAGCCCAGCCAGGGCAAAGATGGCCATCAACGAGGATGAGATCAGTTCCCCCATGCTGAGATTTGGAGGATAGGCCTGGTCACTTCCATTCATTGGAATTCCTGGGGACTCCAAGGCTGTGACAGTTGCATTCATGCTTGTAAATCCTCCAGAAAAGAAACAAGACTTGAGTACTTGCTGTGTGATCTCTGACTCTCATGGCCACCCTGTTGCATGGAAATTATTGTCCCTATGTTACAAAGGATGGAAATGGGAGCTTGTAGAGATGAAGCTACCACATGAAGGCCACACAGCCTTGAAGTTTTCAGCACCTGGTTTCAAACCCAGTTATCTCTGACTCTAAAGCCTGGGCTCCCTCTGATGCAACACAAACCCTCTGCAGATTGGGAATATTCTGTGGTCCAATCACCTCTCCCTATATTCCTTGGTCATGACATGTCTCCTGGAGGTAAGAGGAGAAAATATTGGACAGTTTATGTGGAATAACACAGGACTTTGAGTTCAGCATTCCTTATGGTCTGGGACTGAGGTTTCCTTTTAAAGGCAGGAAGTCAGAAGGCCTGGGTGTGACCTATCAGCTATCTCAGTGACTGAGGTGTCCATCCTCCAGAAAGAAGATCATGATTTAGGGTCATGAAGAAGTATCTTGTATGAGAGATGTGAGTATGGCCAGGCTTCTAGGGTTGGAAATGGCCCAGTGTGTCAGCTTTCTGGGGACATACTTTTCTCCTGTCCATTGGTGTGCCCAGTGCCTAGATTTGTGTGTGGGGTGCTGTTTAAGAAACTCTTATGATGGATTTCTTTCTAGAGCATCCAAAATCATAAACTTAGAATATTTATAAGTGCCTGTGTATTCTCACATTAAAAAAACATACATTCCATTCACAAGGCATTTTTGACTATAGAGAGGAATTATTCCAAATAAGTAAAACCAAATAGCAAGCCTGGGCAGACTTTTTCAGGTCAAGGGTTACTTCTAAGTTTTTCTGAGTGTCGCAGTACACTAGCTATTTATTTTCACTTGCTCAAGTACATACAGCCGCCTTGATTGTGAATAGCCAACTCTTGCCTCTAGCAAGCGTACATGTGCATGTGAAAAATGTGTATCTTTTATGTTTTAGCTGCCTGTTTTCTAGAACTTGGCATAATGTGGCATCTGCTATGTCACTTCTTTCTTAATTCAGGTGGTCACCCCAAAATTGCTTGGTGATCCACTGGTGGACCACGATTGACTCTTGCCCACCCCTGTAAATAGGGAGGTACAACAAAATAGTCAAACAAACAAACTGAGGAGATACAGGAGGAGGACAAGATGGCGACTGGAGAGGAGGTCCCTAAAGCCTCTCCCAGAAAACATAATTGAATGGCCACCCAGGAGCCAAGAAAGAGGACCCTGGGTGACAAGAATGGCAGCTAAGGAATCCACACATCGCAAGTAAACACCTAAAGGTTGGAGAGAAGGGGGCGAGTGGGAGAGAGGGGAGGGAGCAAAGACAGATCACAACAGGACCCGATCGCAGCTGGCTGCAGTGCATGGGAGGGGAGAGGCCAAGAGGTGACAAGAGGAAAAGCCTTAGCAAAGCGGCAGAACAGTGGGACTCCACTGGGGAGCTGGGCTGGGAAGCTAGAATTTGGAGCGGCGAGTTGGGGACAGACCTTGGGAGCCAGCCTCTGGAACTCTTGAGTGGTAGCAGGGCTGAGCGAGGATTCTGAACTACAGAGACGACATCTTGGCTCTAGGATCCCTTGGGACCCACAGCGCAGGTGCATGCGGCTCCTGCACAGGGCTGCGGTTCCTGGTCCCAACCCACTGTGGGGGCAAGCTAGCTGCTGCATGGGCAGCACACAGCCCCTACATGGGGCTGCAGCTTCCATTCCCCGCCTGCTGCGGAAGGGGGCCGGCTGCCTTCCTACCATGGGGTCAGACCCACAGCTTCGGACTTGTGCGCACGCCTGCTCGCACACCCCTGGGTCCTAAAAGCAGTGTGAGCCCGCAGACTCTGCCCCAACATTTGGCTGTGGAAGCAGGCCCGGGAAGAAAGGCGGATTTGATAGCATTTGCCCCAGCCAGCAGGAGCAGCCTTGGCCTGCATCACCCAGCTTCCCCAGCATAGGGCAGAAGGTGGAGTGCCCCAGTGTGCCTTTTGTAGGCCTCTCCCCTTTCCTACAGCCTCCCCAATCAACTAACTAACTACAGGAAGCAGAGGGACCAGGATAGATGTGCCCCACCTCCAAACATAGCAGGAGACCAGAAACAAGAAATAAACAACCCCTCTCTCTCCCAAAACTTGCCCCCCACCCCCAGTGCCACCTCATGTCTGCCTACAGCAAGACATCTCAAAAGTACCAATCTGGGCTCCTGGGCACTACTGAACATAACGCTTTCATGTCAAAGAAGAAGAACCCAGCAGAGAGGATGAATTCCTTAAAAACTGAAACTCCTCAGAAAGAACAGGAAATTTATCAAGACAGTTTCTTAGATCTAGAAGTTTCTGAACTAAGTGACAGAGAATTTAAAGTAGCCATTCTAAAGGCTCTGAGAGAAATGAAAACCTACTGTCAGAGCACCATGGCTGAGATAAACAACATAAAAAAGGACACGAATGACATAAAAAAGGAACTCCATGAACAAAAGGAACAATTTAACAAAGAAATTCAAAACATAAGGAAGATTGAGATGGAAATGTGAGAGATAAATAATACAATAAAAGAAGTGAGAAACGAAATAACTGCCATAGGAAACAGGGCCAACCAGATGGAGGAAAGAATTAGTGATATTGAAGACCAGAACATGGAAACAGCTCAGAAAGAGGAAGAGAGGGAATATAGAACCAAAAGGATTGAAAGAACTCTGCAAGAACTATCTGGCTCCATGAGACAAAACAACATCAGGATAATATGAATAGAAAAAGGGGTAGAGCACTCTACAGAGAGCATACTCAAACAAATAGTAGATGAGAACTTTCCAAACCTATGGAAAGATCTGGAACCCCAAGTTCAAGAAGAAAACAGGTCCCTTAGATACCTGGACCCTAACAGATCTTCTCCAAGACACATGGTACTAAAGATGTCCAAAACTAAAGACAAAGAGAAAATTCTCAAGGCAGTCAGGGAAAAAAGAACTATAACCTTTAGAGGAAAACCCATCAGGCTGGCATCAGATTTCTCAGCAGAAACTCTACAAGCCAGGAGAGAGTGGAAGCCAATATTCAAAAATTTAAAAGAGAGAAACTTCCAGCCAAGAATAAATTATCCAGCAAAATTATCTTTCAGATATGAAGGTGGAATAAAGACCTTCTCAGACAAACAGAAGCTGAGGGAATTTGCCAGCACGAGGCCGGCACTCCAAGAAATACTGAAGGAGGCTCTTCAGCCTGAAACAAAACATCAGGACAAATGGAACAAAGTTGGGGCAACAAGAAAGAAACAAAAATAAAACAAAAACAAAGAAAGAAATAATGGCCACAGGAAATCCTCACTCTAAATGTTAATAGACTGAACTCACCAATAAAAAGGCACAGAGGAGCAGACTGGATTAAAAAACAGAACCCATCCATATGCTGTCTCTAAGAAACACACCTCAGCCGTAAGGACAAACACAGACTCAGAGTGAAAGGATGGGATACAATACTCCAAGCAAATGGTAACCAGAGAAAAGCAGGAGTTGCCATACTGATACCTAATGAAATAAACTTCAGGATAAAAAAGATAGTAAAAGACAAGGATGGACATTACATAATGATAAAAGGCACAATACAACGACAAGAAGACTTGACACTAATTAATATATATGCTCCCAACCAGGATGCACTAATATATACAAAGAAACTACTAACAAATTTGAAAGGAGAAACTGATGATCACACAATCATTGTGGGAGACTTAAACACCCTGCTAACAGCCATGGACAGATCATCCAAACAGAAACTAAATAAGAAAATATCAGTGCTAAATGACATGTTACAGCAATTGGACATAATTGACATTTACAGGACACTTCATTCAGCAAAAAGAGACTGTTCTTTCTTTTCTAGTGCACATGGAACATTCTCAAGGATAGACCACATGCTGGGACACAAAAGTAGACTCAGCAAGTTCAAGAAGATCGAAATCATACCAAGTGTATTCTCAGACCACAAGGCTTTGAAATCGGAGATCAACTGTAAAAGGAAAGCAGAAAAAACCACATATACATGGAGATTAAACAACAGCTTATTAAAAAAGGACTGGATAAAAGAACAAATAAAAGATGAGATTAAAAAATATATAGAAACTAATGACAATGAAAATACAACATATCAGAATGATTGCGACACAGCGAAAGTGGTAATAAGAGGGAAATTTATATTATTACAGACCTATCTTAAGAAACAAGAAAAATCACAAGCAAACATCTTAGCAACCTATCTTAAAGAACTAGAAAAAGAAGAGCAGACAAAACCCAAAGTCAGCCAAAGGAAAGAAATAATAAAAATTAAAGCAAAGCTGAACCAATTAGAGAATAGAATTGTAATAGAAAAAATTAATATTACAAACAGCTGGTTCTTTGAGAAAGTCAACAAAATTGACAAACCCCTGGTGATACTAATCAAAGGACAAAAGGAAAGGACACAAATATCCAAAATTAGAAATGAAAGGGGAGAAAATACCACCGATACCACAGAAATACAAAGGATTATAAGAAAATACTATGAAGGACTTCATGCCATGAAATTTAACAACCTAGAAGAAATGGACAAGTTTCTAGAAACTTATAGCCTACCCAGACTGAACCAAGAAGAACTGGATAATCTAAATAGACCAATCGATAGCGAAGAGATTAAAATGATTATCCATAATCTCCCTAAAGGCAAAAGCCCTGGACCAGATGGTTTCACCAACGAGTTCTACCAAGCATTCAAAGAAGAATTAACACCTATCCTCCTCAAGCTCTTCCAAAAAATTGAAGAGGAAGCAATACTTCCTAACTCATTCTATGAGGCCAATATTACTCTAATAGCAAAGCCTGGCAAAGACAACACAAAGAAACAAAACTATAGACCAATATCTCTGATGAACACAGATGCAAAAATTCTAAACAAAATATTAGCAAACAGAATACAACAATGCATCAAAAAGATCATACATCATGATCAAGTGGGATTCATCCTGGAAGCACAAGGATGGTTCAACATATGAAAATCAATCAATGTAATACACCACATAAACAAAATCAAAGATAAAGACCATATGGTCATTTCAATGGATGCAGAAAAAGCTTTCGACAAGATACAGTATCCATTTATGATGAAAACACTAAATAAAATAGGTATAGAAGGAAAGTATCTCAACATAATAAAAGCCATATATGAGAGACCCTCAGCTAACATCATACTGAATGGGGAAAAGCTGAAGCCTATTCCCCTAAAATCAGGAACAAGACAGGGATGCCCCCCTGTCACCACTGCTATTTAATATAGTACTGAAAGTTCTAGCCACAGCAATCAGGCAAGAGAAAGGAATCAAAGGTATCCAAATTGGGAAAGAAGAGGTCAAATTGTCACTATTTGCGGATGACATGATCCTTTATATAAAAAATTCCAAAGATTCCACCAGAAAACTATTAAAAACAATAAATGAATACAGTAAAGTCGCAGGATACAAAATCAATGTAAAAAAATCAATAGCATTCCTATATACAAACAATGAATCCACAGCAAAAGAAATGAGGGAGTCAATTCCCTTTGCTATCACAACAAAAAGAATGAAATACCTGGGAATTAACTGAACAAAGAACACGACAGACTTATATACGGAAAACTATAAGACACTTTTGAAAGAAATTGGAACAGACTTTAAGAGGTGGAAAAATATCCCCTGTTCATGGATAGGAAGATTAACATTGTTAAAATGGCCATTCTGCCCAAAGCAATCTACAGACTTAATGCAATACCCATCAAAATCCCACAATCATACTTTTGTGAAATAGATAAAAGAATTATTAGATTTATATGGAACCATAAAAGTCCTCGAATTGCCAATGAAATACTACATAAAAAGAATAAGGCTGGTGGCATTACACTTCCTGACTTCTATTTATATTACAAAGCATCCATAGTCAAAACAGTTTGGTACTGGCAGAAGAACAGAAATATAGACCAAAGGAATAGAACTGAAAACCCAGAAATAAACCCACAAATTTATGGACAAATAATTTTCGATAAAGGAGCAAAAAACATACAATGGGGGAAAGACAGCCTCTTTAGTAGGTGGTGCTGGGAAAACTGGAAAAACATATGCAAAAGAATGAACTTATTATACATCAAGTTGACAATGCACTGTAGAAT
>PVJL010012870.1:0-35000 GCA_004026885.1 Lyroderma lyra | reverse complement strand
CACACACACACACACACACACACACAACCATTCTAGGAAGCCGTGGGCGGGCAGCAGGGACTCGGCAACAGGCCTCTGCTGCAGCAGGACCCCCTGTCCGTTCACTTGGTGACCACAGAAGGCCCTCTACCCCGTGAGTGGGCCCTATCCACAGATGCTGGGGTTTGGGACTAAGGGGCTCCACGGTGTCAGGGAGAGATGGGGTGGGCAGTGTCTCCAGCACCCTGCGGGGGGAGTGTGTGTGTGAGTGTGTGTGGGGTGTGAGTGTGTGTGTGTATGTGAGTGTGTGGGGTATGTGTGTGGGGTATGTGTGTGGGGGCGTGTGTCCTTTAAAGCAGGAAAAGTGGGAGTCGGGGCGCGTGGAGCCTGCAGACCCGCAGCTGCACAGGCGCGCTGCAGAAGGGGCCCTTGTGGCGGCTTTCACGGGCGCCGTCCGGGATCAAGGCTCTACGGCACCGCATGCACAGGCGGCGTGCGCTTGCCGAGCCGGGACTGTGCGGGTGGCTGCGAGCCAGGCCCGTGACAACACCTCTCTCCACTCCTGGACTGATGCCGCCAAGACTGATGTGACCCAGAACGGCATCCCAGTGGCAGGAGACGGCCTGGGGGAGGGGCGTCTCAGAAGCAGGCCCAGGAGCACGGACAGTCCCCCCCGGAGCACGGACAGTCCCCCCCGGAGCACGGACAGTCCCCCGGAGCACGGACAGTCCCCCGGAGCATGGACAGTCCCTCCGGAGCATGGACAGTCCCTCGGGAGCACTGGCAGGCCCCTTAAGCACAACGAGTCAGCTGTGCTGCCGTCCGCGCCCGGGGCCGGGCAGGGCTGGGGACCGCCTTCCCAGGAGAGAGTGGGAACGCATTTGTCCCTAAACTGGCACTGAGCGCCTTTCTCCAGGGCAGCCGGGGCCGGGCTTTCTGGTTCGGCCACGGGCGTCTCAGCCGGGGAGCCTTCGGATGACCCTTTTGTTCTCTTCCCGTCACTCAACGAGAGGCTGGAGGCAGACATTCCGACAGCAGTGTCCCCTGACCCTGGCAGAAAACAGCCCCCGGGGTTTCAGCTCTGTCGCGTTGGGGTGTGCAGAGCAGTTCTGAGCCCAGTGCCTCTGATGAGAAAGGGACCTCGAACAAGTGCGCGTCCCCGGGCCCGACTTCATGGCCAGGGCTGTGCTTTCTGCATGATGCCTCTTTTCTCGGGCCCAGAAGCTTCTGGGGTTGGCACAGTGTCTGGGCCTGAGGAAAGGGGCCAGGCTGTCCCCAGGAGGATGAATGATCACCCCGGGGTTACAGACAGAGACCCCTGAGCAGAGACCCCTGCTGTCTCAGTGCTTGAATTCTTAGGGGCTCCCCACCTTGCTGGGTGTCTCGCGATTCCCCAAAAGAGACGATTAGAATGCTGGTGAGGACTCGGCCGCTCCGAGGGGCATCTGGGAGTCATCGGGGCCGGTGTGAAGGAGTTCTGTGTAGGGGGCGCTTAGGGGTTCAAAACTTTCCGGAGTCCAAGGCTCCCTGAGATGCAAGAACCACGGTCTTACACTGGAGGTTTTCCAGGGGCAATCTTGCGGGGGCCGGGGGGCAGTGGCTTTTCTGCACCCTGGGCTCCGCACAGGACAACGCCCTGCCTGCTAGGATGGGCACAAGGAGCCCATTCTGTTCGTGCAATAATGAGGAGCATGGCCAAAGGGGGACAGCAGAGGAGGCGGGGACTCCCCCGAGGGTCTGCTGGCCATGGAGGCCCTGATCTGGGAGCTCAGCTGTCCTGGAGTGGACAGGTCCAGCTCATCCCTCCGCCCCAGAAGTGGAGCCCCAAGGCGGTGCTGGGGAGCGTTTATGAAGAAAGAGAGAGAACACGCAAGAGCCTTAAGAGCGTGTGGCCTGGCCCAGCCCCACGACGCGCTCGGACGAGGGACTTAGACAGGAGGAGAGGGAGGTCTGGTCCGTCCCGTGGGAGGGGGGCGCGCTGGCCCGCTCTCCTTGGGGGCAGAATGATTTTTGGGGAAAAGAGGTGGATATCATAGCATGACGCGTCTCGGAAAACGGGAGACGTGCCCAGACCCCACAGTCCCCTGCTTCAGAGTCGGTGTTTGGCTGCAAAGGACAGGCACGCTTCCCCTTAGCGAAATCCAGTTTTTACAAACAAACTCATCTCCCAAGCCGGAGCCTGCGGGGCTGCCAATTATTTGCATCAAAGAGCAGCTACTACTGACCCCTAAGCCCCCCTTAGGTAACCTCACAACTTGGTGGGACAGGTCGCCGTCCAGGAGGGCAGGAGAAGGAGGGCCAGACGCCAGACACCGCTCCCTCCGGGGCCGCGGTCGGGCCCACCGGGGCGCTCCCTGTGCGGTAGGTCCGATGCTTGGCCAGTTCATCTTGAACTGAGGACAGCGATCAGAAGTCTCACTCCTGCACATGGTAGCAGATCACCTTGGGCACCAGACATCAAGGTACGGGCACCGTCGCTGTGCTCCCAAGTTCATGGGCAGAAGCCAAGGAAGGTGGGAGAGAAGGTTAGAAGGGCTGGAGAGCTCAAATGTGAAGCCTGAACCACGGCACCGTGTCGTCCTGACGTTGAGTCGTGTCTCCGTGCAGACAGTAGGGTCAGCTGAGACTTCTCGCATGAACACGACCCCTGGCCTTCCAGAGACCTGGGCGAGGGGGACTGCCTCCTGTGATCTGCTGTCCACCATGGCGCGCTGGCCCACGCGGTGTTCATGCACACAGTGTCCCCTCGGCCCGCTCTCAGCAAGCCCGTGCCTGGGGCCTCTGGTTCATCTCTGTAGTTCATGGAAACGCAGGGCTTGTGTCCGGCTTGGAACCAGAGGGGGAAAGAGGGAACCCCACTTGAGAATGACAGTCACGGGCGGAAGAAGGGTTGAGAGTTTCCTGTTGGGAGGCGCCCTGAAGCAAACGCTCCAAGGGGAACCCTGTGGGTGAGCACCCCTCCCGGGAAACGCGGTGCTTCCGGTGCTTGAAGACAGAGGGCTGATGCACGCGTTGTCTTAGGACTGCTTGCAGGTCAGAGGTCGTGGAGGGGGAAGTCACACAAAAAGGTGGCTGCTCCCTGGGTTTGGCCCGGTTGCCCTCACATCTTTAGGCCACTAGCAGGGCACTGTGGGGGGCGGGAGAAGGTGGTAATCATGGGCTCAGAGCACCCAAGGGGCTCCTCTCACCGCCTGGGCCCCTGGGCCAGTAAGTATCCCAATTAGGCTGTCCCAGGGCTCCCTCCTTCTCTCCCTCCCTGCCTCCTCCGTCCGTCCGTCCTTCTCTCCCTCCCTGCCTCCTCCGTCCATCCGTCCTTCTCTCCCTCCCTGCCTCCTCCGTCCGTCCGTCCTTCTCTCCCTCCCTTTGTCAGCTCACTAATTCATTTGTTCATTGAACAAACCCGACTGGCCCCTTCCTGGGCTCCTGGCAGCCCCATCCGTGGGGTGAGACACGGTGCGCCGCCCGTCCAGGCTGCCGGACACGGTGCGTGGAGGAGAGCGCAGAGGGGCCGGGGGCAGTGGGCAGGCCAGGGGTCCGATGTTGGGAGCAGAGGCGACCCTGCCTCGGGCCCAGGCTGCGTGTGGTGCCCAGTGGGAGATGGTGGGATCGGGGTGGCGGTCGCTAACCTTTACGGAGCACCTGCTGTCTCCAGGCGCGGCGTGTTTCGAGCCAGTGAATCCCCCCACCAGCCCTGGGAGGTGCGTCTCTTGCCCCAGAGCACGCAGCTCGGCAGCGGGGAAGCCGGGATCCGACCCAGACAGCCCGACGGCACCGCCCGACGGCACAGCCCTGCTCTGGCCGCGGTGCCGGGCTGCTGCTCTGACAGCCTCAGGCTCCCCGGTGGCCGGTGACAAGGGGGTGAACCCAGACTTCTCTGGGGTTACGCTGCGAGTGTTTTCTCATTTGAGGGGTAAATTAATCTAACAAAGCCAGTGCCTCCCCGCGAAGACCTTGCCGTGTAGCATAGGTATGTTGGGAAATGTGACATATTCAGGTGAAAATGCACAAAATTTGCGATTAACGTCTTCGCAAATTATGACTCCGTGGGTTGTGGGGAGGGGAGAGATCCATTGTGTCTCAGCGACGAGGGCTGTCCGGAAAGTACCCAGCCACGTCATATGAGAAAGAGGCCTGTATGGCTGGACGTTCCTGGACCGCCTTGCGTTTGCGTTAGCCGCTGTGTGCGTTCTTCGGGTCACTAATCGTGCAACCCCCCTCCCCTTCCAGTTAACATACATCGAAAGGAGGGTCCTACGTGCCTATCGTTTTCATAACATCCGTCTGTGCTCTTTCTCCTGGGGACGATGAAAAGTGGACTGTGTTAGATGTCAGAGCGCCTAGGCACTGGGCCAGGAATGGAGTGACAAGGCGGGGAGGTCCGGAGGGGCGGTGTGTCCTGTGACATGGGTGCATCAGCCCTTCCTGTGTAGGTGTCTCAGCGCCACCAGCAAAGTGACCCTCGCCTGCAGAAGGAAGAGAGGCGTGTTTTCTGTTTGGTCAGCAAGGCGAGGCCTGATGTGCTCTGTCCGTCAACGCGGATAGGCGGTGACACCAGGAGGCTCTGGGGGCTCCAGCTGTTACACCTACGCCGGCTCCCAGGGCACCCGGCTGTCTGCCGGGAAGGCGGGGGGCTGACAGGGGCAGAGGCGCGCCCGGAACGCCGCTGATCTCCGCGGGTGGCAGTGCATAAATCACTTGGGTATCCAGAGATTTTGAACTTCAAGAGACCTTCCTCAGCCCTCGGGGTCTCTTCCTTGGGTGGTTTCGATGGGTCTCCTGGGCCACAGCTTCTCCGTCACGCCTTCCTCCCAAATTTTAAGAAAGCCAGTCTGAACAAGGACGAGGTCGTGATTGTGTTAGGAAAGTGACATTTTTCTTTGATGTCTTCAGGGTATTTGTGGGATGTATTTTATCCTGCTGCAAAGACGACTGATGATTCCAGGCAACCTGCAAGGCCGGGAACTGTTATCAAAGATGAAGAGAAAAAGGTTCAAAGCGGACCCCGCGTTTGGGCGCCTCGCCAGTGGCTGAGCCCTTTCAGTGAGACACCACAGACGACTCCGGGGACAGAGGTATACCGTCCGTCCCGGGACTGAAATTTCCTGCGAGTGCAAAACCCGGCAGAGTAGCGCACCCAGGGAATCTTGTTTGTGCAAACAGGAGCCTGCGGGGGCTTTGGGCACTCTGCGGAGTGTTTCCCTGCTCAGCACATGTTTATCAGGGACCTGCAGACGGCACAGCCCCGCCCCACCCCCTCTTGCAGGATAAGGGTCCTGATGGAGCCAAGATTGATTAAGCAGAATAGCAGCTTTTTTCTTTTTCTTTTTCACTAGAGGAATTCCAGATCTTTCCTTAGGCCTGTCTCTCCGGGGAGATGAGCTCTAGCCTCAAACATCTACAGAAAACCTGAGTAAGAAGGAAGATTTACGAAGGGAGACGCGGGCGGAAGGCAGTTATCGGGTGGGCTATCGGGAAGCTCATCTCTGTGTCATTAGAGAAACACTGTCTCGTCTCCTGACAGGATGTGGCCTGGTTATCACGGCCTCTTCTCAGGTTTCACTGCCGTGGGGCTCACAGACGCCCCCCATATAAAGAGGTGCGTTTCCCGCCAGCCTTTATCCCAGCTGTCGGGGTCCGTCTTAGACACCCAGCTCCCCACCCTCCCGTGAGCTCACACTGTCCGTAAGGGACGAGCAGAAAGGGGGGTTGGGAAATCTCAGCCAGGAAAGGTGCGAGGGCTGCCGCTGGGGACCCAAGTCAGGAAAGCAGAGCCCCGGAAGCTGTCCTTTCCAGAACTTTCAGCCGCCTCCGAGAGGTGACAGGGACGAAGCCGGCCTGCCTTGGGTCTCGGGGCTGACCCCGAGCACCAGGGACTGTAAACACGTCTCCAGTCACGGGCACGCAGCTTTGGCTGCCACTCTGTCCTTCCCTGGTCAGGAGCTGGTCGAAGACGCAGGTGGCACAGGACGGCCTTACGGCGCTTGTGTCACCCCGGGGACTGGCTTTCCTGGCACCACCCAGCCCCATCAGCCACCAGTTCTCAGGGCTGTCACTGATGTCACTGCATAGGCCTGGGTGCCCTCCCAGCTGGCCCGGTGGGACTTCTCTCACTGTGGTCTACTGGTGGGGGGGCACTGAGAAAAGTCTGGAAGACTTTCAAGGTGGGGCTGGGTGGGCTAGAATTAAGTGTTAAGTCGGGGACACGTGGGGGGGGTGCCCCCAGAGCCCTGCGGGGGTCCCGTGCCGCCGGTTTGAGCCCACGGGGGAGGCACGCCTTGTGCGGGAGGAAATAGGCCGCCGCCTCCAGCCGCCCGCGGCCGCCGTGTTTGAAGTCCAGACCGGCGGGTCGCAGGAAGCCGGCCGCATCAGGTTCCCATTAGCCCGGGGGGGACGCGGGGGGCTCACACCAGCCATGGTAACGATTAGGCCCCTGCCACTGGTCCTTCCCCGGGGCGAGGCGCTTTGCTTCCGCGCCCATGTGACTTCACGTCTCCTTAAGGCTCCATTTCCTACAGACCCCGCGACTTCACGTCTAGTCCAATCGCAGAGGCCGCTCAGGAGACCACACAAATGGGAACAATTGTCTCAGACCCCCAGCGTGCCCGGGACACATACCTTGTCTCTGAAATGTGAGTTGCTTCCCATGTCAATAGTCAGATGACCAAGAAATCAGAGAATTATCAGTATTGCGGGAAGAGGAACTAATTACGCATGCATACCCCGAGGCAGGCTGAATTGTTTCCTGTTTTGTTTTGTTTTTGTAAAGAGTGGTTTGGAACAATTATCTCCATCTTCGATGATGAGAGAGAGAGAGAGATGACACAAACAAATGACTGTGACATGAAGTGGAAAGCTAAAAAGATACAAAGCTATGATTGTTTTCAAGGGAGAAAAATACTTCTGTGTAGGGAAGAGCCGGGGTCCCAGGAGGTGCCATTGGAGCTGAACCTTGAAAGAGAGGGAGAACTTGGACCCGAGGGAGCTGGTGGGGACACAGGAAGGGGCACGCTGGGGGCGGGAACGAACAGGAGCTGTGGGAGTGCACCAGGGTGCAAGGTGCAGTGCCCGTCTTCCAGGGCCTGTCACTCCCTTGAAGGGAGAACAGACGTGAGAAACGGCTTAGAGGATATGGGAGCCTGGAGGCTTCCATCACTTTGCATATAAGTCACAACACTCAAGGGAGGGAGGGCGGACCAGGGACCGCTCATCTCCTAAACCTCAACTCTTCCTCCCTCCGGCTGTCCTGCACATCAGCCCAGAGCAAACCGCGCCCCTGATTTCTCTCCAAGGCCGTCCTAAGCACCCCAAACTCCCCCACCTGCACATGCACTGCATCTTAGGCTTCTGCTCTCCTTCCAGAACTTTCTTTGCCCGTGACCTCCTGTCCTATCCTCAGTATGGCTTCCCTCCACCCTTTTGCCTACAGTTTCTAATCTTCCCTCCCCCCCAAAATAAAAACAACTTCCGTCGCCTCTCCTTCCTTCTCAAGCTACTGCCTGGTCCTCCTCTTCAGAGTCCAACCTCCCTCGAGAGAGGGGGCCGCCCACGGCCCCGCCGGCCCTTGACGCCACGTGATCTGCAGCCCGCCCGCCCTGCTCCTTGACCGAACTTGGTCTCGGTTCTGTGACCGGGAGGCCGAGACTGCCCGCCGTGCCCCGGCTCCGCCATTTACTAGCAGTATGACCTTGGAAAGTTTACGTCACCTTTCTGTGCCTCAACTTCCTCATCTGTGAAATGGGGACACTAACAGCTTTGCTCCTTAATGAACATAATAATGCAATAACGCTGGAGCGATGATTCGATTACAGAGCCCGGTAAGAAGAGTGCATCGGGGGACAGAGAGTGACCTCATAATAGGGGAAAGATGACTCGTGCTGGGCCATCTCCCTAGAAGGCCCGTGTCAGCTACCGGATGCCCAGTAAGGCCCCGGGAGTCACCCGTCCCCAGTCACCGTGCATTTCCTCCTTAGTGCTTTCCCTGAGGGGCCACGCCGATGATGGAAGTGGCAGCGTCCTCCGTGGTGCCCGGGACCTTCACAGCGCAGTTTCTCACACGGTTCCAGCCTGGCCCCCGCTTGCTGGGCTGTTTGGTGGGAGTTGTCATCTCCTTTATGACACTGCCAGGCCTTGCAGGCCATGGGTGTGTAGTGCTTGTATGACCTGGCTGTGCAGCTGCCGGAACCGAGGCCCGCTGACGGGGTGGCTCAGAGAGCGGACCTCTGTGTCCTTGTCGTTCCTGAGGCTGCGGGTCTAGGGCCAAGGTGCTGGCCCGGGTGGTTTCTGTCCTTGGCTTGCAGAGGGCTGTGTCCTCACACAGTCTTCCCTCCGTATGTGCTCATCTCCTGTGTCCGTCAGATTAGATTAGGTCTCACCTACAGGCCTTCGTTTCAATGTAATCACCTCTGTACAGGCCCTGCCTCCAAATACCGGCGCAGTGTGAAGGGCTGGGGGGGATTACAACGTCAACATGTAAATTTTGAGGGGCCATAATTCAGCCCATGACGCTTATCTTTGATACCCCATAGGCTCTCACATCGTGTCTGTGTGTGTCATTCATTAATCACCCAACTTGGAGAGAAACCAGGAAAGGGGAAAGAAGGCAGGGTGCAGGGAAAACAACCCTGAAAACCTGTTTCTGACAGGGTCCTGGGGGAATTGGGGAGAAAGGTAGGAAGGTTAGTCATCACCTCCACTGTTTTCCTTTCAATAACATGTCCTCACACAGCAGGATTATTTCAATGGAGTTGGGTTTCATTCTTCTTGCAAAATGATACCCCTGGGAAGGGTGACATAATAGAAGGACTAAATGGAACAAGACAGATCCTGCTTTTGTTCTTCACCACTGGGAAGCCTCAGGGACTGCCATGTAAATTGTTAGTTTCATCACCATCACCACCATCACCATCATCATCATCGCCACCATCACCACCACCACCATCATCATCTTCATTACCCATCACCACCATCACTACTACCATCAGCATCATCACCACCATCATCTTCATCACCCCATCATCATCATCATCACCACCATCACCATCATCTTTATCACCTCCATCATCACCATCACCACCATCATCACCACCACCACCATCGTCACTGACGCTAAGCTCTGTGAGGACAAGGACACTCCAAGTCCTGTTTATTGATATGCTCCCTGGCATCACAGCGTGCTTAGCAAATAGTAGATCAGTCTTTCTCTTCGTAAATGACGACACGTAACGTCTGGTGCTGTCTTGTCTCATCTCTGGAAGGGGTGGACACTTATTGGGGACTCACCGTGTGAGGCCCCCAGTGCGTACATGAAGTCATTGTCATCACCACCATTCATTTGAGGTAAGTGCTGTTTGTAATTAGTTACATTTAATCAAGTAAATTGATTTTTAAGTAAATTTTAACTTACTCATTTTTCTGATGAGGAAACTGAGGGATGGAGAGTTAAGTGACGGATGAAGGCCACACAGCCTACAAGTGCCAGGCTCAGATTGTGTTGGCCTCGAACCTGAAGTACCAACCAGCATGTGACATTGCCTCCCTCATGTCCTTGGAGAGGGTGCAAAACTCCCAGTCACAGCTCGCTGAGGGGGTTCAGCGGGAATTCGTAAGGTGCCTCATCGGTAGTAGGAGCTCAGTAAGTAGCAACCCCCTCCACCCCACTGCTTCCGAGGCCGACACGGGCCGTGGGATCTGCCCTAACTCAGAGCTCCCCCAAATCCTCCCTTAACCCAAACCCCCGCCCCCACGGCCCTGTGTTCCCCTTCCCTTCACAGCCAAGCTCCTCGGGGCTCAAGAGTCGTCTCGCCTTTGTCTTCTCCCCGCCCAGTTGGCCTTGAACCCGCTCAGATCAGGCTTCTTCCTCCCTCTCTTCTGCACCTGCTCTTAGCGAGGTCAAGGGGGTGCGACACGCAGCATCTCTTCTCTGTCTCCTTTTCCTCGGCGTAGCTTATAAATGTTTGTAATTCTCGTATTTACACTGAAGGGTTAAAAGTGTAACCTTAGAAATCGATATCTGTATGCCAAATAACACCCTGGAATGTGATATATATATAATTTTCATACATAAAATTGCTTGTTCCGTGTAGCTCTTCTTGTGTTTTGTAATTATTTGTTACATAACATTTCTTGTACCATGATACATACTTTTGTAAAAATGCTAAAATTCCTTTATAATACACACAACTCAAGTACCTAAATAGAAACACATAAAAATTTGAATTAAAAAATTAAAACGAAAGTTTTTCCCTGAAAGTTTGGGCCAAAACTGGGGGAGGGCATTGTACGTGACAAAATACAGTACTTGCACCTCGGGGCCTTTGCACTTGCTGCTGCTTCTGCCTGGAAGTTCTGCTAATTCTTTCTCCCCGATCCTCACGTGGCTGGCTCCTCCTCACCACTCAGGTCTCAGTTACAATGTCATCTCCTCACAGGAGATCCCCATGAACACCGTGGTTGAAGTAGCTTCCCCCCCTCAATTCTGTGTCTCTCTGTTAGCAAAGTGTCTGGCTGAGGGTAAGAATGAACCCAACACAGGCCGAGACCGATAGATCTCTATTTGTCTCACGTATTAAAACACTCAGGGTGGCTGTGCCAGAGGTGTCACCAGGGACTCACACTCTCCCTTTGTACTCTGCCACCCTGAACATTTTGACTTTCTCCCTTGCGATGATCATTTCAAGGTCACCAGACAAAAGCTGCACCTCTGGGCATCGTGTCTGTGTCTCAAACAAGGAGAAGGGCAGCTGCAAAGGGTCAGAGTCTCCCCTTGGACGCTGCGTCTTGTTGGGCGGGGTACTCCTCCTGGACTCATGCTCGCCCAGGCGGAGAGGGGTGTTGGGGACACAAGCATTTTATTCTTTCAGCATTGGCAACAGAGAATGCAAGGGAGAAGGGTGGTGGGGACGACCTGGGGCAGCTCGTCTCTGTCATTTTTACGTCCTGTTGCTGTTTGATTTTGCGTAGAACTTATGATGACCTGAAATAACCTTATTGTCGATCTGTTTTTGAACTTTGGTGTGTTTGTACTTATGCTGAGCTGCACAGCCGTCATGACCTCATGTTTTTTGTTTTGTGATGAGAAGAGTCTCTAGCACCCAGTGGGCACTCAATGACTATTTGTTGATTGTTGCACAAATAAAGAAAATAAATAAAACTTGCCTCCGCGTTCTGAATGGGCTTCCAGTAGGCACAGACCCTCCCAAAGCACTGGCTGAGCCCGGTTAAGTATGAGTGTCGTGTGCGGATTGCCGGCGTTCTGTCCCGACCCGGGTGAGTCCGTCTGATCTGAGCAGTAGAGTGGCTCTGTTCACTGCAGGTGTATCCGTAGGACTGATGGAAGCTTCTCTCTCCCAGTGGCCTTTGTAGTAGCTCAAACAGCAGTGTGTCCACGGGTTAGGGAGACGCCGAGGGTCCTCCCACAGCATTCCGCCACTGACCGTGTTGTCGGGATTCACGACCTAGTCCCCCGGCCTTGCTGGCCACCCCCCGCCCCCAGGCTCCAGCATCTTACAGAAAACAGGATGGCATAGACACAGGTTTGGTCAGGCTCGTGACACGTGTCAGTGCCAACCCAAAGGTCCACTTAAACGAAGGGATTTAGTGGTGGCTCTCCAGTTCAGGGTTGGCCGTGGGCACTGCTGGAATCCAGAGGTGCCTGGTAGTGACTGTGTGCTAACAGAGCAGTCCCTCTTGGAGGGGCACTGAGTACCCCCATGGGAACCAGGTGCTGAAGACCGAGCACGAGAGCCCTGTCGCCTTCCTCACGCGGTGACGTCTGCGGTACCTGGCCCGCCTTTGAGACTGGTGGTGTGTGGTCCCTGGGTCTGGGCCGGGACCCCCGGGACCCCCGGCGCTGCAGGGCCTTGAGCAGCCTGTGGCTGGGACTTGAACGTACCCGCGGACGGTCTGGCAGAGTGAACGGATGACGGGGAGTCGGGGAGTCGTGTTGCAGCAGGTGACGCTGAGGTCAGTCGCCGGGCTCCTTGTCGGGCTCAGGAAGTCCCGCAGCAGCTGCGAGGGGGAGGGGAGGCTCCCGCGGCGACCGCGCAGGGAGGGTTGACCCGCTGTCGCCAGCCCAGTCTCCGGGACGGGGGTCTTTCTCAGCCGCCGCACATTCTGGGGACTGTGCGGTCAGTCCGGCTGGCCAGCCGCCCGGGCCTTTGCAGTTACGGCAGGTTGCAGTAGCCCCAACATTGAGGGGGGGGCGCAATGCACGGGAGTCTGATGGCTCTCAAGCCAGTCCTGAGACCAGAAAAAGTGTGTGTGTGCACGTGCGTGTGTGCGTGTCACCACTTTAACCCACTTCCCCCTTGGCCCCGCGAACACTCACCGACGGCGGGCAGGCTGCAGCGTTTGCCCCGAGACAACTCGCGGCCAGCAGTCCCGGCCTCACCCCTGGGGTTTGCCGTCAAACAATCGCGCCTTTATTATCTGCACATCGTGCTAGTAGATCGATCACCTCTGGAAGCAAATGACATCGCTCTATTTACGGCATTCTGCTTTTAGTCGTGGCATTTCCATTTCCAAACTAGAGTAACTCTAGAACAGGTGGCGCCCCCACGCGTGAGGTGGCGCCTCACGACCAGCTCCGCGCACGTGCCGCGGTGCCCCAGGGCGGCCGTGGTGCCCGACGGGACCGCTGGTGGCCGGGCCCGGGGTCCAGTGTGCATTCTGGCATCGAGTCCCCTGGAGACCTCCAATGACCGACGCAGGGGGCTCTGGCAGCCCGGGCTCGGCCAAGGCGCCCGTGGGGAGCAGGGTGCCCGGGGCCCGGGTTACAAGTCTGAGGCTCTGCAGGCATCTCACAGGCGGCTCTGGGGTCGCAGGTATCGGCTGGCTTTCACTTCCTGTCCGCCGTTGGGGGCTTTGGGTCTCCCTTCATCTGTCGCCTTAAGGTTGTAAGGACTCCTGGAACTTCTCTTGTAGCATTTCTGTTCCTGAAGTTTCCTTTTAGTTTTCCCCTCTAAAATGTTGAGTGGGCTGTCAGAAAAATTGGATTTTATCTACAACCTTAACACGCTTCGCTCTTTCTGACATGCCGTCTGCAACGCAGGTAGGAGACTGGCCGAGATGTACGTCCCGCGGCGTTTCAGACGGGCCAGGAAACCACGTGCCGTCCTGTTTCCAACCGGACGTCTGGTCAGCCTCGTCTCACCGGGCTGATTCAGGGTGTCAGGGGGCTGACCACACGTCCTGTGCAAACAGGACAGCAACGTGGTTCTCTGACCCCTTTAGAAACGCACGTCTGGTCAGCCTGTTTGCCGGAGTCCCCGCTTATGTGACAGGATACGCTCCAAGGCCCCAGGGGATGCCTGAGACCACAGACAGTGCCACACCATCCACGAGGGCGGCCCGCAGAGTAGCCAGCCACGAAACTGTTGTCCATATATTGGCAACGGCTGGATTTTTTCCGGACGGCCCTCCTCCATACTACGTTTTCTTCCTATTTACATCCCAATAATACAGGCTAACTCATAGAAGAGGCCCCGTAAGAGATTAACGACAGGGACTGATAAAAAGAGGACAGTTGTAACAATATGCTGTGATAGAGGTTACGTGCATGTGGCATTAAGAAGCAAAACAAGGGCCACCTGGACACCAGCCGCGTGATACTGCGACGGTCGCTCTGCTAACCGAGGACGGCGACCCAGTGGCTGATGACGGGGCAGGAGGGCGCCAACGGCGTGCAGACACCGGCCCGGCCGCGTCACGTTTCCGGCGGGACAGAGCGGGGTGCGGGGAGGGCTCATCCCGCCGTGCAGACCCGGAACGCGGGCGAGGTCAAGGGCACGGCCTTCGCTCAGAGGACGCGGGCCCGGCGTCGGGGGCACGGCCCGTCCGCGTGCTGCCCTCGCTGTGGGCAAGGCCGGCCTGCCATGCCGGGGCAGCACCACGTGAGGACACATCTCTGCTCCCAAGGGGCAGCCCCGTGAATGCCTCGGAGCCCAGGGCAATGGCGTGCGAGTAAAGTGTCCGTGACATTGGCTGCTTCCCAGTAATTTTAGGTCTGCTGCTTCGGACTTGGATGCGCTTCCCTGTCCCCAGGGCTGCCTCTGTGGCTGCAGACCTTTGTCCCCACGTGAGCGCATTTGCAATTCACAATTAATAAGGTGTTAACTTGAGCCAGACAGGGACTCACACTGCCCGGGTTCAAGTCACAGCTGTACCCTAGAAGCTGCGTGACCTTGAGTCAGTCTCTCTCTGTGTCTCAGCCTCCTCCTCAGCAAAACGGGGGTGATCCTACGAAACCAACAGAATCTTCTTCGCAAGTTCATTAGACATGAAATGCTTAGAAAAGTCCCCGGCACGTGGGACGTGCTCTTTGCTCGCTCGGTTGTTGGTGATTTTTAAAGAAATAAAGTCTTTAAAAATTGTATACCTTTCTTCCTTTTATCAACACATTGGGAGACGGAATCGTGCGCTCAGGTTTTCACCGACTGCGTCTTTGTGACACAGCCTGTGTAACCTGACACGGAATCAAAAGCTGACCTGAGGGACTGCTCAACACCAAAGCTGTGGTCTGGGGGACTGGGGGTCGGGGGGTCTCGCGGCTCGTCCCAGCCCAGGTGGCCCATTACCGCATTTAACCCATTACATCCAATTAAAGGGAAGGCCTTAATTTGCCTTTGTGGCACTTACAATCAGCTCAAGTGTTCCACATCCTTCCCGATGCTGAGGTCTCCGGCTTCCGCTTTCCCACACAGGAGCAGAGAAACAGAGACCCCCGAACGGCGGAGCGATGGCCAACGTCTCTCCGAGTGCTTGCTGAACGACCCTTCTCCCCGCCTTGGGCTCGTGCCACGTTTATGAATCACTTACATCACCGTCGGCTGCAGCGTGGAGCTCAATGCAAATCACCTTTTTTTTTTAAGTCAGAGGAGTCTTGGAAAATGTTGCAGAAAAATTAAGGAGCAAGAATTCGTGTAGGTTCCCTTTCCCGGTATAAAATCATACGTGCTTAATATGGAATTTGGAAACTAGAGCCAAGTAAATGGGGAATCAGCCACGTGTGGGCCCAACCAGAAACTCTCCTGCAAACATTTTCCTGTGTCTCCCTCCGGGCTTTTACCCTGTGCAGGAATTGCGATTTGACATACTGTGGTCCGAGGGGAAATACAATGTGGCGTCCTGAATTTTGTTTCACTTAACTTTCTGAGTGTCTCCCATGTTGCTGTAAATTCTTTGCAAAACTTTGTAAGAGTTGTATGGTATTTGGCTATGGTGGATTGCTTGTTCTCCTATTAGTGAACACTTACTGCAAAGATGGCATCGAATATGTTTGATCATCTTTTCCCCACAGTGGTTCTGGTTCCTTATTTAGGATTGATTTTAGGCTGCGGAATTTGTAGGGCAAAGGGTAGAAACATTGTTTTGAGGGTCCCGATTCCTACTGTCTAATCCAAACTCATAGTGTGGTGAAGCGGGTTCAAGACCTTCGTCACCTTGCAGTTCCGAGGCTGCACCCATGAGAACACAGCCTCTCCCTTCCCTCTCGGCCTCTGGCCACCGACATCTACTTTCTGGTTCTGTGAAGGTCTCTCCATAGAAAGGTAAGTGGGGCCCCCGCCTTCTGCGTAGCTCTTGCGCCTGGCCCATCTCCTCATCCCACACGCCCATGGGGTTGGTCCCCAGCCTCTGTCCCTGCCTCTGGCCTGCGTCCAAACACCTGCTGTCCCTTCTTATCTTGGCCATTGGTTACTGGTCACTCGAGTGTCCGAAGAATCATCCCTTCACCAGGAACCTTCCCAGAGCTCCTCTCCTGAAGCTGGTGCCCCTCGTCTGGGCCTCAGTGTCCCCCCTGCCGACCCCCACTTTTGAGTCACCCTTAATTATGGGTTCATAGACCTGCCTGTCTCCTCAACTAGATTTAGCTACTTAAAGACAACCTGGGCATCTCATCTCCATCTCCGGCCCCAGGCAAGTGCCTGGCACACAGGAGGTGCTCCGGACATCCTCGTGGGACGCAACCAGCCCGGCCCTTGCCCTCCACTACTCTGTCCTCCCCGGGGGCTGGAGCATGGCAGGTCACCCAGCGAGGCCTGGGAAGGGCCAGCTCTCCTCTGCTTTGTGGTGGAGTCTAGGTAACACGGTATCTTCCAGGGGTGACCCCCCCTTGTGAGAATCGAAGCGTCACTAAATCTTGTCACCCAAGGAAAAGCCACAACACATAGAAAGCACGTTTTCCTTTCCCTGGGCCATGGACATTTTGTCAGGCCCACCTCGCCCTCCGGCAGGGGTCTCCCACACCTCCGTGCACCCCTCAAAACCCGAGCGCCCAAGTGCACGCGCACCGCAGAAGCTGGGGGCCAAGGCCAAGTCCCTCACTCGGCGTCCCCACGCCCTGCACTGGACTTCCTTCGCCGTTCCTGAGGCCTGTGCTTGTGCTCAGAGTGAAAATCATGTTTTAAATTTGTAATGAGCACACTGTGATACCCGTCCTGGGAGGGGCTCCCTGAGCGCAGCCCTGAAAGACTGGTAAAGGGTTCCCCGCCTCAGGAGGGACGGGAAGTTCTCCCAGAACCCGCGCCTGCCCCCCGCCCCCGCCCGCGGCTTTCCGCCGGCACCGTCCTGGGAGCAGGGAGGTCAGCCCGCCGGAAGTGAGCCCTGCGGGGGGGCCGGCCACACGCCTCCCGGCCGGCCCGCGTCCTAACTCATCAGCACACGTGATGGGAATTGGAAACAAAGTCGCCAACAATAGGAGCGTGGGAACCGGGGCGCGCCGCCCTGCAGCTCCCCTCCCCCACCGCGCTGCCCCCCTCCCCCACCGCGCAGCCCCTCCCCCCCACCGCGCAACCCCCCTCCCCCACCGCGCAGCCTCCCGCCGGGGAGGGGCCAGCGGGTCCGGGGCGCCTGCGCCTCCCTGACCGGGTCCCTCCAGTGGGCCCGGCCGTCCTCCGCCTCCTGGGAGCGTCCTCACACAATGGGGGGAAACGTGGCTAGGGAACCTCATTTCTTGCCAGGTCACGCAGGAGGTCGGTTACCCTTTGTTGGGGAAGAGAGGGAAGAAAGACAGTCACCAGCCAGCCTCCCGGCGACAGCTTGGGGACCCGCCCCCGTGGGAGCACACGCCCCGCCCTCCCGGGGACCAGGCGCCCCGCGGGACATCGGCGGCGCCCAGGGAACGCAGTCGGGGTGCATTCTGTGTGGACAAGTGGGCCCCGTGCATTCCGCGTGCTGCTGGCACGGGCCGCGGCTGGGGACAGCTAAGGGCACAGCTAAGGGCACAGACTGCAGGCGACACAGCGAAGACCGGGACCCGGCTCTCCTTCAGGAGATGCGGGAAGCTCCCTGCGCATGTCCGGAGTCTCGTCCAAGGTGACGTCAGACACAGCCTGGAGGGAATTTGCTTCTGACAAGTCCCGGTGTGCAGCGTTCCATCTCACAGATTTATGGAGATGTCATTCACGCACCGACAGGTCCCCGTTTAAAGCGGACGGTGCCACGGTCTTCCGTGTACGCACAGATAAATGCCACATCGCAAGGGTACAGTTAGGACATTTTCATCCCATCAAAGCTCCCCCAGGTCGGGCCCCCAGGCCCCGCTCTGAGCAATCCCAGGTACTTCCGGTCTCTTGCAGCTTGCCCGTCCTAAACATTTCATCCAGACGGGACCATACACTGTCACCATACACTGTGACTGCTTTTTTTCACTTTGCATGTTCTCAAGGTTCATCCAAGGTACCTCGGCCCTCCCCTTGTGTTGCTGAGTCACAGTCCGAGGCATTGTCTATGAACACATTTAATTTATTCAGGCATTGGCTGATGGACGTCTCCGCGTCGGGGCCATCACAATAGCGCTGCTATCCACACTGCCGCGCAAGCGTGTGTGTGCACGCGCTTCCATTCCTCTTGGGGAAACATACTGGACCAGGGTCACTCGGTTGTGTGGTCCGTTTGTGTTTACGTTTTAAGGCAAATGACAAATGGCTGGTGAATGACCAGCCAGCAACGCACGAGGGTTCGGTGTCTGCAGACCCTCACCCATACCTGTCGTGGACTGTCTCTTAGGTCACAGCCGCTGTCATTGTGTGAACGGGGACCTCGGCTTTTCCAAGGCTACATTTCTAAAGCCTTTCTGGGTGGACGAGCTGGCATTTGCACAGTATATTCCAGAAGGGTCATGAATGGAGATTCACTCCCTCAGCTGCTAAAGCACAATGGTATCACTGTCTCTGCTGAAAACGAAGTAGGAAGTCATCACCAAGGACCACACATCTGAGTGGTGTGGTAGAGCTGGTCCCAAAGCTCTCACCAGGAGGAGCTGACATCTACTTCCACCATCCGCCCCCCACCCGGTCCCCAGATCTCTGCGTCCACTGCCTGGAGCGGAATGGCTATTCCCGTACCATGTGATTAACGATGACCCTGGATATCCAAGAGCGTCGGCGGGCAGCAAAATGTTTCCCTGTTTGCGCTGTCCAAACCCCAAGTTATTTTCCTGGAGCCAGAGTGTTTGATCAGATTTCAAGTTTATTTAGATATAAGCAAAATTCTCATTTATAGGAAACTGCCTTTATAATAATAGTTATAATGTTTCTGTTTACATGACTAGCTGCAGATCACCAAAGTGGTGGGTTATCATGTTACTTAAAAAGAAAAAAAAATTCAGATAGTAAGTTGTATTTATAGCAACCAAAGGGGGGCAGAATCCCCTCCTGGCTTAACTGGTTAGCTCTCAAACTCAGAAATGACTGTCACAAGCTGTCATTTATTTCCACGTACTATTTTTCTTAAGCAAAGAAAAGAGCCAGACATCCATGCCTCTAGTTTTCATGTTACACGGCTGGATCCTTTCCGGACAGCCCTCGTAGGTTGCACAGGAACATACTGTGGTCAGGGGAGGTCATGTTCCATCAGGTGAGCAGCACACGTCACAGGTCAGGCAGTTCTCGAACCCCCCACCTTCTCCTGGTCAGGGCTGCACTGTAGGGTCTCCTGGGAGTTCGAAAAGCATCCTATGGCACGCGCCATCCCAGACGCCTTCAATCCCAGTGCCCATTTGTTGTGGGAGGGACGGTGGGGAGGCTAACTTCAGTACTTTAGACTCTATCCCCCAGTGGATTCCAAGTTCAGCCAGGGTTCAAGAGGGTCTAGCCCATGGTTCTCAAAACGGTGGCTCCAGGACCAACAGCATCATCACTGGGGAACTTGACTGAAATCCAGGTTCTCGGGCCCGGCCCATGTGCAGTCTCTTATGGCAAGTCCGCCAGGTGACGGTGACACGTGCTCATGGGTTACAACTACTGGCCACACTGGAGATTCTCCACTTCGGACTCCCCGAGAACTTCAAGACATCCCCGTGCCCGGGTTCTGTCCCCCTTGCCTCCTTTGGAGGAGTGCGACCTGGGAGTTTGCAGAGAACGCTCCTCAGATCATCGTCGCGTGTGGCCAAGTCGCTCTGAACCAGTGATCTCTAAAGTATGATCCTGAACGAACATCAGTATTTCCTGGGAAGCTGTCTGGAGTCCACATTCTTGAGCCCACGCTACATTCACTGAGCCCGACACTCTGTGGGGGGCCCCCAGAACCCGTGTTTTCTTAGGCCTTGCTTGGGATGCCGGCTGAAGCTTGAGAGCCCCTGCTCTAAACAGCATGGTTCTAGGCTGCGAAGTTGGAACCTCCGAGGGCTGTCCGGAAAGGCCCCAGCCACGTGACGTGAACAGCACAGGCACTCATGGCTGGACCCTTTCCGGACAGCCCTCGTGTATCTAACAAACCTGAGCCGTAGGCCCCGGGGAACACCATTTCTCTGTTCCTCTAACTAACGTGTTATTAAGTTCTGTTACGGCCAGGACAGCAGTGCTCACCTGGTTTTTAATGACTCGGTCTTTGTAGATGTGAAGGATGGTCTCCTGTACGCTTTCCTCTTTCATTTGCTCATCTATTTGGGCTTCAGGGGCCTGGACACTTCATGGGACACAGAAGAAACAATGGCTTCCTTCCATGTCCATGGGACCCTTCCCACGCGAAGCTTATTCCGAGAGTCTGTGCTTTCTCAAGGGGGCACTGACTTGTCTAAGACAGTCATCAAACCGGTACCACCACCACCCCCATCCCCAAATTCTGATGGCTCGGTTATATCCTGAGTTAATTACGAAAATACAAGGTCCTTACCATGTATTTGAGAGGTCCTGGCTGAGGGCACAGATGCACCGCTGAACACTGTGTGTCGTCACGCTCTTCTGACAGACTTGGGGCCCAGGGCCTTGTTTGCCCTCACCTTAATCCTAGCAGATTCCCCATGAACTTCAGGACTTTCCTACTATGTGTGTATTCTCTCTGTGTCCCCTCAGCTAGGTGTGATGGGGAGTCACGATGTCTCCCTCCGGTTCTGGACCCAACGAGGTCGTCTCACCTGCTTCACTTGCTTTTCCCTTGTGGGCACGGTACATTTTTCATGGGACCAGCCCTCTCCTGCCCTGTCGCTTTACCCTTGAGGCCTTCTTTTCCCCATCATGTCTCAGCCCAGCACAGCCCCTCTCGGTGTCTCTCCTAACTCCACACATGCCACAAAGACAGGCAGAGTGAGTAAGGCCAGCAAGTTGCCCCTGACACTTTGCGTCCAAGTGTCTAGTCCTGCACAATGCTTTCTTCACTCACCATCTGTTAACAAGTGCTCCGGGCTTGCACTTAAAAAAAACTGCGGGTCCTAGGGACCAGGTTCCGTGAATAAACATGTGGCGGAAGCAACGTGGGAATTCCTGCTAGAGAACCACATGCGTGGCCCGGTGGGTTCCTTACCTGTTCGTCTTGTTACAAAGGAAAATCAGAGACAATGCTGAACCCAGGTGACCCTGGCGTGCCCTGATCCTGCCTTCTTGCAGCTTTTTGGCACATCCACAAAGGAGGGGTGTCCAATTCAGGAAGGAAACATGTTTGTAGGCTCTAACAGGGCGCCTTGTGCAGACAACTTGGACTTCTTAACTGCAAAGCAAGCTGTGTGTGTGTGTGCACGCACGTGTGTTTCCCGGGGATCCAACTGCACGATGATCGAGTCCAGAGACTTGTTCATGAAATTTCTCTTTTTAAATACATTCTGTTAAGATCTGAGGGCAGGCGTGGCGTTCCCGAGCGTACGCGCAGGGAGGGTGGGCAGTCCGCCTGGTACTGGGAGGGCTGGCTGCAGGACCGGCGCAAGGAAAGCTGGGTGAGGTGGATTCTGGGTATTGGGTGGGACAGGTGGACGTGGTGGAGGCCTACCGAGAGGGGTCCTGGGATTGTTTGTCTCCTGTCCGGTCAGAGGGTCATCAGGGCCAGCTCTCTACAGTCAGAATCTTCAGCTGATCAAACATCTTTTCATTTCATTATCATTTGAGAAGTAGCTCAGAAAGGTGGGGGACAGGAAGGAAGACCCCAGATTGAACCCCCACATTCCTGTTAAATGGTGACACCAGCCAGAAATACCAAGCCCTTTGCCATTTATTTGGAAAGAAACTTGATCTATTTCATTATCTTGTATGTAATTGATAAGGGACTTTAAAAAAAGTTATTAAAAAATAGGAAAATATCTTTGATGCTGTTTAAATGGGGCCTTTTAGGTGGGAAATAATGTTAAAATCTTTAGCTTTTTCTATTACTGAGAAGTAAAAAGTACCTTAAAAGCTATGAAATAGGACACATCTCTATAACAGAAATGATTTCCTAACTTTCTGTCGGCTCTGACGTAGGAGCTGTCTGAGTCAACTGGGCTGCCGAAGCAAAATACCGTGGACGGGTGGATTGGATGGCTCAGCCTCGTTGCTCCCCTGGTGCTGGAGGCTGGACGTCTACCGGGTGCCAGCACGGGTGGCCGGGATGTGGTGAGGCGTCTCATCCTGGTTGCCTGCTCACTGTGTCCTCCCTCAGCAGGGACAGCCGTCCCTGGTGGCCCTTCTTATAAGGAGCCCATCCTCATCTAAACCTGCAGGCCCGCCTCCAGGTGCCATCACATGGGGGGCTGGGGCGTCCACAGATGGATCTGGAGGGAACCCAGTTCAGTCCGATGTGGGCACGAGACCCCAACACGACGCCTGGCACCCCTAGCCTGAGTGCAGTCAGGGTCACACGAATGCTCAAATCTCAGACTCAGAACCCCTCAGCCCCTCCTGGACAGTGCCTCGGTGCCACTCACGACCAAGGTCACCACCGCCAGGCCCCCTCCTGCCCCCAGCGCATGTCCCTGGACCCTCAGTACCACAGCGGGGGGCTACAGAACCCCGCCTCTGCTGCATGTCCATCTGTCTCATGGGCCCTGCGATCTCTGAGAGATTCCTGAGTGTTTTGTCTATAGAGAGTTTGAGATTAATGTTCTGTGAAATGCACTGTGGCATTTTAAATGTCCTTTGAGGGAGCTCCCTGATGGTGCAGTGGCGCTGGTGCGGTCAGCGCTGCAGCCTGGGTTCGATTCCCAGTCAGGGAGCTACCCACATACCAAAAAGCAAAAATAAATAAATAAATAAAAATAAATGTCCTTTGGCCCGTCCTCAAGACATTCACTGGGAGAAGAAAACCTATAGAAGCCTCCTCCCGGGTGGGCTGACCGAGCTTAGGAAGAAGCAGTCCGTGTTATCATCATCATCACCATCATCATCATCACAGCTCATGAGCATTGGGCTTATGTGACATTTGTATAGTATTTCACAGAATGCTTTGATTCACTCTACCCTTCAAAAACAAACAAACAAACAAACAAACAAATGCTGAGGGTGGGTCTTAGGTAACAGAGGAGGAAACTGAGGCTCAGAAAAGAGCAGTCAGAGGGTCCAGGTGACACTGCTAGGAAAGAGTGACAAACCCAGCAGGCGACTTGGGGTCCTCTTCTTCTCCACCGTACGATGCTGCGGCCTGTTGGGTGTCCGACTGAACAGATCTCCAGGACAAACCCAGGCGTCCTCCGTCAGACCTCAGCCAGGCGCAGGGGCGTGGAAGTGCACTTGCATGGGGCGTGTCCTCAGGCTGTGCCCTCAGGGCGTGTCCTCAGGCTGTGCCCTCACTGCGTGTCCTCAGGCCATGCCCTCAGAGTGTGTCCTCAGGGTGTTTCCTCAGGGCATGTCCTCAAGCCGTGCCTTCACTACGTGTCCTCAGGCCGTGCCCTCGGGGCCACAGGGCGATCTGGCGTTTTCTGACGCCCGGTCAGAATTCTGAACGACTCTCTCGTGGTTTCTGACTTGGTGAGTTCCCGCAAGAGCGGCATCTCCGACCTCCGCTAAGGACGTCACGTATTTACACGCGTATTTGCGGCACAGCCAGCTCCGGGGAGGTTCCGTGACAGGACTCGGAAAGCACAACTTCCATGAGCGGCGGCGCGTAGCAGATGCTTGCGTCTCAGCTCTATGTAAAGTAACAGCGTGCTCCGAAGCACTGGTTCTTTCTCATCATCTTAAATGGGTATTACTTTCTAGAGACACCGTTCGTAATGTCCAATTACTAGATCATTATGTAATCCTTCTTTGAACCTCATTAAGGTGTGCGAGACGGAGTATCAGAAGAAAACCAACAGGTTTACTGCCGCACTGGTATATCGGTGTATTAATAGCTAATAATGACAGCTGCGGTACGTTAAGGGTTCACGAATGGCCAGGCACCGTGTAAAATGCTCCACATAATTGCTCTTCCTGAATCTGTGACCTTCGAAAATAATTTGCTGGCTTGCTAAGAATCGGAGGTAGACGAGAAGGGTAAGATTTTAACGCAGTCCTACTTTTTGACAGAGAAGAAGCATTGAACGTGGGAGAAATCTCTCCTGCAGGTACCAGAGCAGAGTTGCCAGTCCTCAACCCCGCTCGGTGTCCTGTCCCCGGCCTCCCTGCACCTGTCCGGGCCTCCACCGCACAGCGGAAATGGGCCAGAGCAGGCCCGGCTGACCCGCTGCAGATTCTAGTCTGGGAGAGTTTACAGAACCTCCGAGGGACAGCCGCAACACTGATTGCTGGGGTAGGGTGGCCTGTCACTTGGGGGAAGTAACTGAATGTCAGAGGGGCTACTGGAAGGCAGAGTGCAGTGGGTGGTGGATGGTTTCCTATGCCTGGACCAGCAGGTTCTGGGAGGGCAGAGGCAGGTGACAGTGATGTGCCTGAATGAGCACGGTGATTATGGCAACCCCCAGAGAACTCTGTCACCTGTGTGCAGGAGCCGACAGGGCAGGCAGAGGCACTGCTCTTGGGCAGACAAAAGACAAGTGGCACCTGGTGGAATATATCGGGGAGCCAGGGCGTCTGGTGCCAGCAAGAACAAATCTCAGAGGGCGCACGGAGGGACCCAGCCCAGACAGGGAGCAGAGGAGGCCAGAAGGAAGTGCTGAGGGGCTGGAGGTGAAGGTGAAGTGCAGTGAAGTTCAGCGGGAGCCAGGAGGTGGTATTACATGTGCCCAGGGGCAGAGGAAGGAACCCACGTGTCAGCTCAGTGTTTGGAATCCACAACGTGGTTAAGATGGCACTGAGATCAACCACTGAGGAGGGACAGAAATGGACAAGCTATTTGCAGAGGTGAGAAAATGTATGTCGTCCTCCACACTAATCAAGAGCTCCTCCCTGACAGACCGCAGGGTCGGCAGCCAGGAGAGGGGCCCTCGGAGGACGGAGGACGGTGACTGGCTCTGCTTCTGACGGAGAAGCCTGCCATCTCCAAATTCAAAATAACCATCCCGGCTGCTGCTACCAATCCTCGGGTCAGGGCTCGGGCCGAGACCGACAACCTTCTTCTTTTATTTATTTATTTTTAAAATCTGTTTTCTTAGGGACTTCACCTAGCACCCAGTACACGCCAGGCCACCACCGCGGCAGGAGCCGGGGTAGCTCCGGGTCAGAGACGTGCATTCCCGCAGCGAGGGCGCCCTCAGACGCAACGCCCAGCCCCGCCACCCTGTCGCCCGCTGCGAGGAACTGGCCGCCAACGCCTGAGAAAATAAAACAAACAAAAAACAGAATGAATCTCCCCAGGGGCCCTTTCCCCCTCCCCCCCGACAGCCGAGAAAACAAGCGCTCCCCTTCCCCGGAAGCCAGATGCATCAAGCAATTGAATCCCTGCAGGAGGCTGGGGAGCCCCTGCGGAAGCGAGCCCGGCAGCGAGCGGGGGCCTGGCCCCGACACCACGTGTGCCCCGCCGTGCGCCCGGCCCCAGGGCTGCTGGCGGGCCGCTGCGGATGACTCCCTGCACCCTCCACGCCGCGGGCTCGGCCCGGCCAGCGCGCGCGCAGGGCGGCGGCTTCCGGGGCCGCCCGGGCTCCGATTACAGGTTCACACGGGGGGCCCGGCCGCGGCCGCCCATTCTTCTCCATTCATGCGGACGCCCAGCGTCGCCGCCAGCCGCCAGCGCCAGCGCCAGCGCCGCCGCCGCCGCCGCCGCCGCCGCCGCCAGCCGCCCGATTGGCTGGCGGCCGCGGCGCCGGCACTTTCCCACGGCCCGCGGCGCGTGCGGCTCACCGGCGGCGCTGCAGGCGCGGCCTTGGCGCGCGGCCAGGCCAATCGGAGCGCGCGGGGCGGGGCGGAGCCGCGGCCGCCGGCGCGCTGTTGTCCTGGCCCGGCCTCCCCCGCCGGCCCGCCGCCGCCCGCGCCACCTCCTTCCCCCTAAGTGGCGGCCGGCTGAGCCCCAGCGGAGCCGACGCACCGCCGCCGGGCAGGGGCAGGCGCGGGGCTCGCCCTGGCCCTCGGCCGGGCCCGCGCCCCTCCCCTGAGTGGCTGCCAATCAGCGGGGCGAGAAGCCGATTGGCCGATACGGGGGCTGTTGCCCGGGAGCCGCCGCCCCGCCCCTCCGCCCCCTCGCCCGCCTCCTCCACTCCCCCGCCCTCCCAGGGCCCTGGGAAGGGGCGCAGCGTGGGAAAGGGATGGTAGAGTTTTAACCGGAGGCAGAGCGTGAGCCGGATCAGTGTGTGCGGAACACGAGCAGCCGAGCGCGGAGTGTCGCCGCTGCTGTTAACTCCTCCCTGCCCGCCGCGCCGACCCTCCCCGGAGCCCTCGCGCAGCCAGCATGAAGCGAGCCCACCCCGAGTACAGCTCCTCGGATAGCGAGCTGGACGAGACCATCGAGGTGGAGAAGGAGAGTGCGGACGAGAATGGGTGAGTTGGCGGCGGCAGAGCCGAGCCGCAGCGGGAGGCGAGCGCCGGCTGTCCGCGGTGACAGCAGGCGAGGGCCCGACGCGCCGGTGCCCCGCGCTGACCTCTGCGCATCCCGGACCGGCCGCCGCCCCAACTGAGGGACCCCGAGGCGCTTGCAAGCCCAAGTTGCCAAAACAATCTCAGTGAGGGGAAAGCGTGGGAGTGACCCCCCGACCCCCTCCCCTCCCTGAACGGCGATTTCTGTTTTGTCTTTCCCATTTCAGAAACTTGAGTTCGGCTCTAGGTTCCATGTCCCCAACTACATCGTCACAGATCTTGGCCAGGAAAAGACGGAGAGGCGTGAGTCTTTTTTTACAGTGCTTAATAATTAATTAATTTATTTATTACTAACGTGAAGAACCACCTTTCTTCACTTTGGAATTTACAGCCATAATGGAAATGCCCTCCCTTGTTTGGCCTGCTTTCTGCAGATCATCGAGAAGCGTCGACGAGACCGGATCAATAACAGTCTGTCTGAGCTGAGGCGGCTGGTACCCAGTGCGTTCGAGAAGCAGGTAATGGAGAAAGTGGGTAGAGCTCCCGGTGTAGCTGCCCATACCTTCCGCACACTTCCCCTCGTCCATCGGAACCCCATTCCTGTCTGGGAAAATAACCGCGTCGCTTGTGCGGAGGGGATGCATTCATACACTGATTTCACCCCATTTTGCGAAGACAACTCCTGTGGCTTTAGTCTGGACTGTGACGATGCACAAAGCACAAATGTGCACAGAGATCTCCAGGTGTTCCCCAAAGGTAGGGGGCGCCAAATCAATCTTCTGCCTTCCTTTCTCCAGGGATCTGCTAAGCTGGAAAAAGCCGAGATCCTGCAGATGACGGTGGATCACTTGAAAATGCTGCACACGGCAGGAGGGAAAGGTACATGTCCCTAGTCCCCTGCGCGCGGCCTCGAGTGTTGGGGGCAGGCAGGATTGGTACAGTCGCTGCCGGAGTTTTACTGTGGACTTTAGGGGGTGGGGCGACACCCGTGTCGGTGTGTGCGGCCGCCTGTCGGTGCATTTTCAAGTGCACGTAGGTTTCTCTCCAGTGAATTCATCACCCCAACCCTCTGTAAATTGAGCTCATGCACCGTCTTTTGTGAAATAGCTATTATGCGTGAGGGGCGCTAAAGCTGTGACAGCCCTGATGAAGATCAGGTTGCTCTCGCCACGTTTGGGTATTGCCATTTGGAGAATAAAGCTTTTTTTTTTTTTTCTTTTAAGTGTACGGTGTTAATTTTATATTCAGGTTTTGTTTAAAAAAAAAAAAGAAAGGAAAAAAATGAGCTGCCCCGTGACTTGAGGAGAGAGAGACCTGTTGTGGTTAAGCAGAGACAACCCAACAGGGTGGGGGACCCAGGTCTGTGGGTCTGTCTGCAGCCGGGACATGCTGTCCTCAGGACCCAGTGCCTGAAAGCTCAGGGAGGATAACTTACATGTGTGTGTCTAATGAATTTCACTGCTCTGCGGTTTCCCTGTCCTTGATGTCGTTTTTGTTGTTGTTGAGGGAAAACATTAAAGGAACGAACATTGTTTCATGTGCTGGTAGGGTATAATTCCAGTTCCTGCTCCGTGCCTTCTAATTGGCCTTTGAACTTGCATTAGCGAGCACATACTTCTCGTGTTGATTAATGCAAAGATTTCGGTCAGCTCCCACATATTCGGACTTTGAGAAGAGCCCGTGAATGCCGTTTTTATAAGGATCTAGGTATCTGCGGGGACAGGGGCTGCCTCGGAGGACGGCGAGCAGAGCCCAGAGGTTTTCCTTTTGTTTTCTGCCTCAGGCTACTTTGACGCACACGCGCTGGCCATGGACTATCGGAGTTTGGGCTTCCGGGAATGCCTGGCGGAAGTCGCCCGTTACCTGAGCATCATTGAGGGACTAGATGCCTCCGACCCGCTTCGAGTCCGGCTGGTCTCGCATCTTAACAACTACGCCTCCCAGCGGGAAGCGGCGAGCGGCGCGCACGCGGGCCTCGGACACCTTCCCTGGGGGAGCGTCTTCGGACATCATCCGCACGTCGCGCACCCGCTGCTGCTGCCCCAGAACGGCCACGGGAACACTGGCGCGGCGACCTCGCCCACGGACGCGCACCATCAGGGCAGGCTGGCCCCCGCACACCCCGAGGCGCCCGCCCTGCGAGCGCCCCCTAGCGGCGGCCTTGGACCGGTGCTCCCCGTGGTCACCTCCGCTTCCAAACTGTCGCCGCCTCTGCTGTCCTCGGTGGCCTTCCCCTTCTCCTTGGGCTCCTTCCACTTACTCTCTCCCGGTGCACTGAGCCCTTCGGCACCTGCGCAGGCCGCAAACCTTGGCAAGCCCTATAGACCGTGGGGGACGGAGATTGGAGCTTTTTAAAGAACAGATGCTGTAGAATGGAGGGAGGGGAACCCTTAAAATCCCGAGGGGAACCCTTAAAATCCCAGCTGAGCTGGGCTGTTGGCCAACATCACCTTAAAGTCGTCAGTAACGTAAAAAGGAAGAAGGTACCATTTCAGATAAATTTTGTTGAAAGACTGAAGGTTTGTTGGTTTACTTTTTTTGTTTTTTTAATTTTTTTTAATCATGTCATGAATGAGCAGTTTTTAAAAACTAGTTGTTAAATTTTGTTCCAAGCATTAAACTGAAATAGTGAGTGTAAACCGACACGTGGCGATGGGTTTGTACTGAGCCTAATTGACTTTGTAAACCTGTCTATCTAAGGATGATTCCATGTTTGCCTCAACGTTTTGGGAATTCTAACATTTAGTATTTGGGGGGCCCGATTTTCTCCTTGTATAGTTACTGTCTGTTTTTAGAATTAATTTTCCAAACCACTATGCTCAATGTTCACATGATGCTATTTGTTAATACTTTGACAATTAAGGTGTTGTATAGATAATATTCTTTGGGGGGGACTATGTTGAATTTTATATTTCCGAGCAAAGCGTTGACAAATCAGATGATCAGCTTTATCCAGGAAGGAAGACTAACTCTCTGCCTCCTACAGCAGTGGGGTGAATGTCTGAACCATCGGGGGCCCAGAGTCCATATGGCCACCTGCTGTCATCCACCAGGACTTCCAGTTCTGGCTGAATTAGGAGAGCGCCACCTGTACCTTAGCTCCCATTTGGAGTCTGTGGGAGGAGACCCACAGTGGTTGTGTAGAACATGCCTGCATTTACCACCCCAAGCAATGCAATGCATTTTTAATCTCTCAGATCTCAAGTTCACAAATGTTAACATGGATAAGCGTGGGTGAGTGGTCAGTTGGATGCAGTGGAACCTGTGAAAGGCACAGCCTAATTCTTCCATCTGCCATATTTCCTCCTCGCTGGAGATTTTTATGCTGCGTTTTCCTTGTTAGGTGCGTGGAAATGTGGCTATTGAGACATTTGGAAGGGCTTTGCTGCCTTTTGGCTTTATTTCATTTGATTCAGGCTATGAAAGCATCACTTTACAGGTTTATTCCTTTAGCAGGCGTAGCTTAAACAGCCTGCACCGAACTGGGTTTGACCTCCTTGTACTGATGTGTCGTGACTAAATAAAAAAGAAGGAACACACAATTCTGCTCGTGTCGTACGTACACTGGCCTTTTTCCGCTATTGGCTAAGAACGATTTTCTCTCACCCTCCTTTCGCCCGTCATCAGTTCTCTTAGGTTTGGCAGTTTCATTATTTGTGGAATTCTAAACTGTGTGAGTCTGTGCTGTTGAATAAGGTGACTTCGTTACTGAGGAGAGTTTTAACCTGACCCTGGGAGGGGACATAGCCCTTTAGCTGTGACGTCAGGTGATCCGGCTTTACTTAAACACATCAGGGGGCAAAAGAGCTCTGATGAAATCTTACTAAACTATTGTCCGGTCCACAAATATTTGCTGAGAGCATCTCCTGTGTGCTCAGAATTTTTAAAATTTTCTTTTAATGGCAAAATAAGAAAAGCCGGGATTGCTGTGTCTGAGACCTCGGAATCTGTGACATGATGAGCCGTGGCAGGCTGTAATACCCCACCTGCTCGGCTCTGGGAGCCTTTCCTCGTCCTGTTTCCAGGGAATTTGTTTAACCCTTTACTTGCTCCTGACCTGTGGAGTGAGGAAGCTGACGTATGCTTGGGGTTTGAACAACATGCTATCGTGTGGGCAGGCGTGTGGGCCCCGGGGGGAGGGGGAGGATTACCTCCCCGCTGCCTTGAAGGTCGTCCTCCTGCAATTAAGCAGCTTGCCTCCTAGCTCAGAAGGAGTGTGCCGCGATCCGGAGGGTGGGAGGGAGGAAAGGGACCCTGCCTTTTCTTTGCCCAACTGCTGAGCTCCTCCTCCCTCCCCTCCCCCACCAACTATAAAAACCTAGCTGGGAGGCAAAGAGAAGTCCAGACTTTGAACTCGAACAGCGACTCTGGGTCCCTACGAAGGGAATGGAGGCTGAGGCATTGTGATTGTGCGCTTCCAATGCTCCCCCTCACCCTTTCTCTGTGTGGCCCCAGATGCCGGTCCCTCCTGTGAGGATGCCACACCTCTGCTGTGGCCGCAGACACTCTTCTGCCTGTCACAGCGCCGTGATGCAGTGCTGTGATAACTCCTGCCCAGTGCCAGGTTAATTTTAGCAACCGCCGTTTCAAATGGCATCAGAGCATGACCGGACGCCGATGGCTTTCACGGTCTGAGACGCCCTTACTGGTCCCCAGGTTTCCATGGCTGCCAAGGTGGCGAGCAAGGAGCATCGCACGTGGCATCACTTGTCACGTCAGTGTTCTCTGTATCACAACCTAGTTAGTTCATTTTATTTTTCTTTTCTGGAAGGTGTGTGTCAGGGGTCATTTTCAAGTTGACAGATTTACAAAAGAGTATTTTGGTTTCTTTTTAAGCCCTTTCCATGGGATGGGTTTGTGAAAATGGTGCAGGTGGGGGGAGAAAAGATGGAACGATGGTGATAAGCCAAGCAACCTCTCATTTCTATTCTGAATGGATGCAGCAAGAAAAACAATTAATGGCCAGGGTCATTAGTGCCAGCATACTTTGCAATTATACACATGTTTATGATGCTTCTACGGAGTTTTTAGATGGCCAGCACATTTACCTTAAGTATCACTGGTCATAACCAATCGTGCGAGGCCTCAGTAATTACCCACTCGATTTCATCACGTGTCTTCCTGTGACTTAATGAAACGAAGGGACTGATGAGCAGTTTAAAGCCACCTCTGAAAGAAAAAAAAATCCAAGAAATATTGTTTCTAATGTATTCAGTGTAGTTAAAATAGGAGGTGACTTTGATTTGGCCTTGACTGCCCCGCTCTGACTCACCGACATCATGACATTTTAAATATAGATGACTTATACTTAAAAGCCCTCAGGAAGTGGATCTCCGAGTTCCCCGTTTCCCCAGCGCCCCCTGCTCTGTGCTGTCACAGCTTTGATGCCTTCATTAGGTTCCGGTGATGATTTCTAATGAGAAGAACTTCGGAGCTAACGTCACCGGAGGGCCTGCCTCAACTGTGCTCTCATTTCTCTCACAGCCGGAGCTCTGGGAGAACCGGGGGGTCTTAGGGAGAGAACCCGGATTTTGGTTCCTGCTTGGCTTTTACCCTAATTGTGTGACCTTGGGGAAGTCACTGAAAATCCTCCGACCCGCTTTCCTCCCGTAGGACCCAGTGGTGGGAGTAGATGGAGGTCTGGGTGTGTCCTTACCGGAAAGGCTAATGGAGATGAACCAGGGAGGACGTGTTCCAGCACCTTCTGCCTGAAGGCCAGGTGTTTCTGCGTAGGAATTTGGGTGCAGTGTTGCCAGATCTTTCAAGGTTGCAAGAGCGTTTCCCATTTGGGGTCTGTATGCGAAGCTGTCCGATTGTCTACGATGCTAGTATACCGAACCCCAACTGCACCGAGACTGGGCCGAGACCGCAGCCTCTCTCAGCGCCTGGGGCTACAACCCAGTGGCTTCCTGAGGGCTGGAATTTTCGAATATCCTTGTGCTGCTTGGCCTGTGACTGCTCCGTGGATAAACACTCGCCTAAGGTGAATTAAAGACCTTAGCAATTAGGCAGCTGGAGGTGGTGTGGAGTCCCAAACCCTGTGACCATAGCAGTTTCAGGTTCTTGTAATTACTTCTCACCACCCAACCTCCAGGACAGGGAGGAGCTAAAGTCACTCTTTCTGTCCTAAGTCTGGACACGTCACAGGAACTCTTCTGAAGGTGCTCTGGACGTGGTTCTCGTGTTCACCACCCAGGAGCAGGAGGAAGTCGGTGTCTCAGCCCGGTGGCCTTAAATAAAAGAGCTTGCAGCGAGCTCGTGACTCAGCACGCTGACGTCCGAAGAGGCCCTGGTCTCAGGAAGTGAGAAGTCGCAGCAAGCCCTTTGAACCTCAACTTGAAATGTAACGCTACCCTTCATCTGGATGGGCTGCAGGGTGACGCGTTAGGGGGGGCAGGGACTGGGAGAAGAAAGCAAGGACCCAGAACCCTTGGCTTTTCTTTGGGTATAATCTGTAGGTGTTGACAAGCATTTGCAGCTGTTTTTCCAGACCCCCAAATCCCAGAGAAAGGGAGGTCATCGGGGGCCCAGAAAGATGTGTTAATAGGCTGGGATACCATGCCTTACGTGGTAAAATGTACTCTTCTGTTAGGATTTCGTTAAGCGCTTTGTGGTGGGTTGTGACAGTCGAGTTAAAAGGCCACGCCCAGGTCCTGACACCTAATCACTCGGAGCCCTTTGTCACACAGTTCACGGCTGGATTGAGCAGGAGGGACTTGGAGACATCCTATTAGGCAGAAAGAGACTGGCTGTTACCCCTGAAAGCGTTGATTACTGCAAATGTCCTGTAATCATTTCTAGTTTTTTGTGTTTTCTTTTTAATCTCTCCCCTGGGGCATACTTTTGTTTCTGGTGTAAAGGAATGTTCCCTACATGCGGAATTGAATCATAAAACGAAAGAATGACAGAGCCGAGCTGTTAAGCACCGCCTTCCACCTCGTTTCCTGCCATTGCCCACACCTACTCTTTCTGGTGCTGGAACATGCCAAGTATGTTCTCACCTCCAGGCCTGGCAATGGGCTTTGCCCTCTGCCTGGAATGTTCTTCCCCCAGCTAACTGCTCATCGACTGCAACGGGGGATTACCCTGCTCAGAGGTCGCCTTCCGCATGTGGGCCTCCCTCACAGCCCTACTGAACACAGCCAATGACCCCCACCCCACCTTCCTCCTGCCACCCCTCCCGCCCTCCCTTCCTTCTGTACAGCACTTAGCATTCGCCACGCCAGAACGTGCACGTCATTGATTATCTGTCTCTGTCCGTTCTGGCTGCTTCGTTCACTTCTGCAGAGGTCGTGTAAATAGCGCCTACTGGATAGGAGGCACCAGGACATACCGGGGCTGCCCAAAAGTATATACACATTTTAAGAGATGTTATAAATACTGATGGTAACCATGCTGAGCACCTCCTGTCATTGCAGAAGTCAAACGTGACTGGTATTCATCTTTTGTTTTGTTTTGTTTTTGCTTTTTGGTATGTGGGTAGCTCCCTGGCTGGGAATCGAACCCGGGCTGCAGCGCTGACAGCGCCAACGCCGAAGCCTTAAGCCACTACACCACCAGGGAACTCCTGGTATTCATCTTTTGTTATCGGTATAGGTGGAGTATTACCATTCTAATCCAGTTTTTTCCTTTCTTAATGTGTGTATACCTTTTTTTGGCACCCTCTGTGTTTGTTGAATGAATCTGTGAACCCAATCCACCTCTTTGTTACCACAAAGAAGCAGAGCAAAACCGATCCAAATAAATATGTCTCGATCCTCCTGCCCCCAATATTTTAGTTTAGAAGCTAATAGGGAAGATTATTTCATATTTTACGTACTTTCTCTTCACTATTAGAAAGTTCTGCTTAAACAAAATCTAACTCAAACATGAATCTTCAAGTCTATTTCCTTTTTTGCACATGCTTAATGGGGATGGAGGGACATTGGTCACCTCTGTTATATTCCCACTAAAGACCCTACTTCCCCTGAAAACATTCAGCTTTTACATTCCACCTATAGGTGAGATCGTATGGCGTTTGTCCTTCTCTGTCTGACTTATTTCACTTAGCACAATGCCCTCTAGGTCCAGCCATGCTGTCACAAATGGTAAGATTTCATCCTTTTTATGGCCAAGTAATATTCCATGGTATATTTGTACCACGTCCTCTGTATCCAGTCGTCTATTAATGGGCATTTAGCTTGCTTCCATGTCTTGGCTATTGTAAGTAGTGCTGCAGTGAACATGGGGTGCAGCTATCTCTTTGAATTAGTGTTTTGGATTTCTTCAGGTAAATACCCAGAAATGGAATTGCTGGGCCATAGAATAGTTCCATTTTAATTTTTGTGCAACCTCCGTACCAGTTTACGACCCCTTTTCTCCGACTTGCTTGTTGGGTTACTGAAGATGGCCATTCTGACAGGTGTGAGGTGCTACCTCACTGTGGTTTTCATTTGCGTTTCCATGACGATTAGTGACGTTGAGTATTTTTTTGTGTGCCTGTTGGCCATCTGTATGTCCTCTTTGGAGAATGTCTGTGCAGGTTCTCTGCCCATTTTTTAATCAGTTTTCTTTTTTTTTATGTTAAATTGTATTTGTTCCTTATATAGTTTGGATATTAACCCCTTATTGGATGTATCATTGGGGAATATCTTCTCCTGACATTCAGTTCTTCACCTCCATCTTCTGTCTGGTTAAGGGGGGCTCGGTGGTTTTGATCTTGCCACATTTTAGTCTTTGGGGGTGGGGATGAGGGAGCACAGCGTCTGCATTCGTAGAGACGGAGGGAACAGACGTTCTGTTAGGAGCAGACTACGTCTGCCCAGGGCTCCCCGGGGCGGGGACAGGTAAAACGTGTGACTAAATGTGCCACTAGGACGTCACTGGCCAGGAGAAGTGGGGAGCTCGTCGTGTCGTTTTGAGTATGTAAAGAGAGGGTCTTCTGAGAGTGGAGGCCAGGCTCTCAGACCCACATCCTCA
>PVJL010012869.1:0-35009 GCA_004026885.1 Lyroderma lyra | reverse complement strand
GTGTGTGTGTGTGTGTGTGTGTGTGCTTGTGTGTGTGTGCGCGCGCGCGCGTGTGTGTGTGTGTGTGTGTTTGGCAAGGGTTGGGGGTACTTCAGCCAACAGGCGGTTCATGGGGGTGCAAAATTCCGTTGTTACCTGTGACACTGAATGCCAAAGGGAATTGTGGCTCTAACCTGTGGCACTGTCACCTTGGGATCTAGAACACTGAGACAGCCCTGGTCACCCGCTGACAGTCTGCTCTCCAGCGGCCTCCTTCAGCTCTGGGTGTCTGCTCACCGCCTTTTCCTGGATTTGGCGGGTTCCCTGTTCCAGGGGCTGCCAGTACCTAAGGTTCCTTGCCCTCTGGTTTAAGTTCCGCTGGGTCATTCTGCCCAGAGGCCAGCCTCCGGTTGAGACTTACTTGTAAGTCGAATAATGCCGTCTCCAATGCGTGGTTATAAAACGGAATCACTAATTCGTGGTACGGAATGGTCAGACGACTTGTACACTCCACCCTAAAATGTGGGTTCTGTTCTGTCGAGGTCACTGCAGACACGAGTTGCCAGGTAAGTTACTCCTGTGCGGCTTAAAGGGCCCATTTAACATTGATTCTCCCAATCTTCTAAAAACATTTTATTTACAGATTCTTTTTGAGTATTTGCCATGAGTCAGCCATGTATGAGTGCCTACTGCGTGATGGACAATCGAAGCCCGTCCTTGTAAAGTGTGCGTTCTAGTGGGGGGCAGGGTGAGACGGCAGACAGTTAAATACGGTTAGCACGTGGTGGTGGTTACTGTGAGGAAAGTACAGGTGGTCACAAGTTTAAGTGCCAGTTCACCAGTTGCTTAAATCTTGCATAAGGGAAAACTACTCAACAAGTAGAGGCAAAGGTTGACTTACTACTGATTCCTTTTTCCATTAAAACGCTTGAAAGTTTGGTTGATTTAACCTTTCAAATGGCGGACGGTCGGATGAAGTCAGTTCTTTCTCTAGCAAAACAGGTCCTCAGTTCACAAAGACGCAGCATTCTGAAGTTCCTTTAAGTTTGTTGATTTAGCTTTAAAGGTACTTTGCCTATGGGGAGAATGATTGGCACTAGAGTTTGGTACCACAGAGGTCCAAGCCCATGACTTTCACTGTTCATTGAACTCTGCCTGGCATGTGGTCAATATTTGCTGTAGAAAAACCAGGTGTTAAACTGGTTTATCATTGTAAGACCTGGTTTTTCTACAGCAAATCTTGAAGTGACTGTTTATCTTATAGGTGTGGGCTGGGGAGGTGCCCATAGCTGTGCCCATAGCAACAGAGGCGTTACCCCAGTCCAGGCAGAAGTCAGTCCTTCACAGCTGTTAGTGTTTCCCATGACTCACCTGTACCATTGAGATACACAAGACAGGTGGTCCTAGCGTCGCCCAAAGCCATCCTGAGGGTCGAGTGCCCTTTGCCACGCCTACTGTTGGAGAGGTTTGGGCTGGGGAAGCTGGCCTGCAGAGTCGGGGCGTACTGGGGAGTCCCATTACACAGCTCTAACACGATGCTGTCATCATACTTGCGGGAGTTGCTTCCTTTGACAGAGGAAACAGAAGCCCTGTTCAGAGTTGGCTTAAGTGGTTGATGTCTGATTTTAACACCAAAGCACACGTGTACCATTGGCCAAGGCAGGTACAGACTGCTAGCAGCACTGCCAGAGAGAGGGGGGCCTGTGTGTCATCCAGCAGGGACCTTTGCTGCATCTGCAGTTTGGGCACGACCAAACCCAGCTGAGGAGCACAAAACCAGAGGGAGGGGGATGGAAACTCCGTAGAGCCTCAGTGTTTCCTTCCTTCTGAGGTTATCATTTTTAAAATGGGTTTAACTCCCCTTACTTCAGACACATCCAAGTTCAAACTAAGGACAAAACCACATTACAAAGCCAGATTTAAAGGTCTTCAGGTTCATTGTTTTCTTGGCTCATTGATACTGCCATGTAGTTCCTCAAAAATGACCTGTTTCCAGTTCCCTTTGACTGCGACACTGCCCTTCACACCCCTGCAGACACGATCTTGGGCATCTCCGTAGTGGTCAGCTCTCAGATACGTGAAGAACTAGATGCAGATTTCATAAACTCCTCCTGGGCATGATCAGGTACCATTGCCCTGTGAGGGTGGCATGTGGTTTTGAAGTACATAAGCAAAAGGCTAAAGGAAAAGAGTGTTCTCTTATATAAAATGGTTGACTTAGGAACAAGCGGTGAGATCTGTGTTTCACAGAAAAAATTTTAGCCCCCAAATACACATGCCCTCCCTTGGGTAAGAGCTCTTTATGGTATTTAAATGTGAATAATTCTGTTTACCTTATTACTGTTTCTGTTTTCTGATGGCGATGCAGCATGCACTCCGTCATCACTACTTGATGTGTGTGTGCTTTTTTGCCAGGCTGTCTGGAGGAGGAGGGTTGGAATCCAGTTCTTTGTTTCTTGATCCCTTTAGGCAGAAGTGAAAATGGGTCCACTTCTTTATTCTAGCAGCTCCTTCGTTTTCCTCAGGGCCATGAATCATAGGTTGTGGTATAATTTGCACAGGATCTAAAACACCCCTTAACCGACAGGAACATGTAACCAGGAGCAAGCATTTGTTTCACCAGACTCGTGCTGCTGTGCACCTCAACTTGAGGTGTGGTACTCTGGTCTTCCACCATGCGTTATTTTATGTCAACTCTTAATAACCCCCACCTGATTTTTCAGATCATAAACCTACCAGTGCATTCTGATCATCCACGTAATAAATATCTTTTCATGGCGTTCTAAAAAGTGGAATGACTGAACAGGTATTTTGCAGAGGCAGAAACTGCGAGGGCTCTATTTTTCATATCACATGGCTGGATACTTTCCAGACAGCCCTTGTGTAACAGTCAACACATGAAAAGATGTTTACCTTCAGTGGTCATCTGGAATAGGCATATTAAAATGACTGTGAAATATCATTTCACACTTACTAGATTAGCAAACATTAAACAGTCTAACAGTACAAGTGTGATGAAAATGAGGAGTAGGAACTACCCCATTTAGAGAACAATTTGCCACTGTAATAAAATGAAAACCCAGCACTGGACTCCTACCTGTGTGTGCTACAATATCTCATAAACATTTGCATGAGGAAATGTGCATAGGGCGTTTATTGCAGCACTGTCCGTAGTAACAAAAATTAGTAACCACCTAAATGACTCTCAGAAAGGGATCAGATCATTAAAATGTGGTATAATGATAGGATGTAACAGTTGAAATTAATAAACTATTAATAGATCTATTCACAGCTATGTGGATGAATCTCTGAAACACAAGGTTAAATGTATAGTGCCAGGTGGGTACTAGACTAATTGGGGAATCACTTCAATTTTGTAAATGTCTAAACACTATACTGTACACCTAAAAGTAATGTATTATTGAATGTCAACTATATTTGAAAAATTTTTTCAAGTACAAATTGGTAGTACAAAATAGTCATGGAGATACAAAGTATAGCATGAGGAATATAGTCAGTAATATTGTAATGACAATGTATGATGCCAGGTGTGTACTAGATTTATCAGGGGAATCACTTTGTAAGTTACATAAGTATCTAATCACTGTGTTGTACATCTGAAACTAATATGGTGTGCCAACTGTAATTGAAAAACAAAATTATTTTAAGAAATTAAATTAATTAAAATATACACACTGAAGAAGAAAAGATTGGAGAATAAAAAATGAGTGTCAGTGATTGAACACACACAAAAAAGTAACAAGTGTGATAGATACCATGTGACCTGTACTTTGATTCAAATTTTCAGAACCCATGAAGTAATACTATTTGGTTTATGAACAGATGTGAACCGTGTAGAAGTATAAACACGTGGAAGAGAAGGCTCCACACCCAGTTCATGAGACTGGTTGTCTCTTGGGAGGGAAGGGAGGGGGCGGGTCTGGGACAGGGTACAAAGGAGACTTCTTCTGGATCTGTAATATTTTTAAAATCTGGAGCAAAAATGATAGAATGTTACTCATTAATTGTGGTGGCGGGTTTGTGAATCTTATTTTGTTTGCTTGCTTTTCTGTGTTAAATTTAAAAATACTGTAAAGCAAAGATCTGTATACTTAGGAGAGAATGCTATAAGCTCACTGTCATTGATATCCCTTCAACCAATTATGGCTGTGAATCGTGGCCATTTAACACTTAGGAGGGTGAGGTAGAGTGAGTTTTGTTCAGGGTGCTTTATTAAACGTTGTGTAGAATGCTGTCATGACTGTCACAACTAACATCTCCTACTTGCTTACATTGGTCACCACGTCCCACCCTCCCCAGGAGATTCATTGCAATGTGTACTGCCTTTTACCGAGGTGTCCCTGAGCTGGTTCTGACCTCTCAACCACAAGGGAGTTGATGCAGTTCACCCCATAAATATTAGTGGGGACCTTATTGTGTTACAGTCCCCAAGACCAGCCCTCATGCCCCAGGGGATTCACACCATCAGGGGTTCAGTCATGATGAGAACTTGTCACATTAGTAAGAGCTTCTGTATCCTGGCTCCAAAACGGGACCTTGTACCCGGGTTCTCTACTAGTTTGAGCAAGTTTGATGCCTCCCTCCCCTCAAATTAAGTTTTGCCCACCCTCAAACAATGGCTGGGATTTGAATGATAATCTGGGGACCCTTTTCTTGGTGTTCCTTCCATCTTTAGGTGAGTGGGGCACCATAGGTTAAGAAGACCATAGCTACTCCTGCCCCCAGTATGTCTGCCGGAAGCCTTTGTCTTTAGACGGACACTGCCCCCTGGTGTGAGGCACACGAAGCTGCACGTCTATCAGTCCCTCACATCCCTGTCTGCTGGAGTTAGGGAGATCCAGGGGGATCCCCTGGAGGTTTAGAGAGCTCCTTTGAGCTCTAGGATGGCAACTAGCCCAAGACCTCTCCAGCACCCACACCCCAGCAGCATGCCTGGCGGGGCCCACCCCACAGGTGCTTGACATGTGCCCGGGCAGAGGCAGTATTACCTTTCAAGACATCACAAAAAAGGTTATTAAAAATATGAAGACCAGCAATGTATGGCAGAGAGAACACTAGGCCTGAATGCTGTCACAGTCTGCTGCCAGGTGGCTGAGTGAACTTACACAGATAGGGTCCCCCCACACACCCCCACCTCCCCACTCTGCCTTCATTGTGCTCATGGAAATGGCTGGATCATGAAAGTTTAATAATTCATTTATTTTGTAAGTTTAGGGTTTCTTCAAGTCGCCCATGCCCAGCAGTTAGTTGGCATTGTGTCATTGTTGACCTTGAGGTTTTCATCACCACAGTTAGAAGCTGCCTCAGAAGGAAGAGGAATCTCTCTGACTTCCTTGACCCAGCGCTCAGAAACATCTTCCTGCGTGGGAATCTTGTACTCCACAAATAGTATGTGCGGTGTGGGAAAAGGAGAAAATACAGAAAAGAAAGAACAAAAAAATCACCCAAACTTCCACCATCCAGAAGTAAATCACACTCAGGTTTTGATGTATGGCCTTCCAGACTTTTTATTACACAAATATGTACATTTGTCTCTTTTGCAAAAGTGGGTATTTTAACATGATTTTGTCTCAACAGTGTCGTGAGTGCCTTGTTGTGCTCATAAATAAACAACTATCTCTTTTTAATGGCTGTAGCCATTAATCATAATATCACGTTAAGACCAACCCCTGTGCCCCAGTAATGATAAAGTTATTAATTATTAACAATAATGAGGTAATTATAAGATATTAATAATGTCAGAAACATACATACACCTACTTCCAGATTTAATAGTGTTCCAGTGTCTGGCTAAACCATAATTAATCTGCTATTCAGTTCTCTTTTGTTGCAAATGTAGGTTGGCAGTTTCCTCTCTCTCAGAGTTCCAAAACCCTCGGCCCGTGCGCTTGGGTCATTCTTTAGCTCTGGCTTCCACTTCTCCTGTTAGATGTTTATCAGTCTTTTCAAGCCCAAATTTCTCCTGACTCCATTCCTCTCATTCTCCCCAGATGTTCTTTGTTCCAACTTTATGAATAAAATAAAGGTTACTAGGTGTGAACTTCCTAAACATTCTTTTCTTTTACTTCAAAATTAATTTTTTATCCTCACCTATTGTTAAGTTTCTCCATGGTGTCCAAGAGGAAGACGTAGCTCCACTCTTTCCGAGGATATCCTCCCTCCTTTGTTTTGATTCTCTGATTCTGTAACTTCCTATCTTTGTGCATCCTCAGAGACCCCAAAGAGTGGCCTGCGTGGTAGCATTAGCTCGTATATGGAATAGTATTAAGTAGCATTCACTCCTAAAGCGAGAGCATTATTCCCTTCTCAGTTCTCCTCTAACCCTTCTATTTATCTAAAAAGAAAGTTTCATTGGATGCCAGCACTTCCCAAACTATTTGCAAATATTTCTTTTTAACAAAGGGAATGAATTAGAATTAAAGAAGGTTCAGACTTTCACAGAAAACATGACCTAATTAGAATTTAATATTCTGTTTTCATTTTATTTTTTTAAAAACTTCTTTTTAAACTATGAACATTTTAAAAGAAATGCAGAGAATAGTATCACAAACATACATGTACCTACTTGTAGATTTAATAAATGCTAGTAGTTTGCGATATTTCTTCAAGGTTGTATCCGTCATAGTTCAACCAGAGAAGCAGGAAGCGAAACTCCTAGGATAGAGACCTAAGTATGTGTATATACATGCATGTGTATGTGTTGTGTATGTGCGTGCGATGATATATGTAATCATTGAATAATTTATTGTGGAGTTTTGAACAGGCACAATAGTGGGGGCTGATTGAGCAGTTCCTGTTAGGCTGATGTCGTGTGTGTGATGTTGGAGCTTGAAGTCTGCAGGGCCCAGGAAGGGGTCTATACCTGGAACCCATCAGAATAGTGTGGAATCTGTCATTCTCACAGCCTCCATCTCTGATGAAGCTAAAGGAGGGTTCCAAGGGATCGGGTATTAGTGGTAGGTCCATCTGCTCTGTGGCACCGGCAAGGACAGCCAGCGAAGAAGTGACAATGTGTGGGAGGCACAAAAGCACTTGCCCCAGCATTCTGAGCAGAAAACCCAAAATGGATGCTCCTTTGCTTTCACCTTGTCCCCCCAAATCTTGCCTGAACATCTTCCTTGTGGCCCACCTCCAATGAAAGCATACTAGCCAATAGTTGGCATTGTAATGCGCTGTTTATATTTACAGTTCCATCTGGCCAGTCATATCTGTGGTGACACAAAATTTTATTTCCCTGTAAATTTCCTTCAGTTAAAAAATTTGAATCTATTTCAAAGAAGCCTGTTAAGCAAATAATAGAAAACAGAAACTAGGCATGTAACACTCTTACGGGGGGATACGCAGATGACTGAAGTTTGGGAAAAGCTGAGCTTGGTCTGTAACTAAGGAAATTAAACACCACTAAAAATACGTTGTTTAATTTCCTGACTCTGATGGGACTATTTCTGTGGCCTAAAATGTCCTTCCCCTGATTTTTGTTTTGATGAAGCCCCTAGCAATTGCTCCCTCCCCAGCTCTGCTGTCGTCCCATTTACGACCTCTTTCTTACAACCCCCCTTGGAATGAGCATCCGCTTCCTTGGTGCTCTCGTTAACTTCTCGTCTGCTGTGGCTGGCCTAGCCCTGGGCAGAACCTGCCTTGTATTTGTAACGTTGATACAGCTGTTGTCCTGACTGGAATGTGCGTGCCTAGAACAAGCTCGTCCAGCCCGCGGCCCGCAGGCCGCCTGCGGCCCAGGACGGCTTTGAAGGCGGCCCAACGCCAATTCGTAAACTTTCTTAAAACATGATGAGACGTTTTTGTGATTTTGTTTGTTTTGTTTTGTTTTAGCTCATCAGCTGTTAGTGTACTTTATGTGAGGCCCGAGACAATTCTTCTTCCAGTGTGGCCCAGGGAAGCCAAAGGGTTGGACACCTCTGGCCTAGAAGGAAACAACTGATTCTTACCCATCCTTGTTGTCACCTGAAGCTCCTGATACGCTGTGTTGCCGTGTCAGTGCTCACTACCATTTTTAAAAATTAAACGGAAATAACGGAGGGAAGGCGGTTAGGCGGTAGTAGTCTCATTTTATTTGGGAGAGAGAGAAGGAAAGTTAAATATTGTGTTCAAAGTCTTAATTAGTGGTTGGAGCCCAGATTAGGTCTCAGAATGTCTGGTGTTTAATCCATCCTTCTCTTTTTGCTACACCATTCTGCAAGGAATTAGTTATAATGTATTAGAGGCTGTTACATTCCCAGTGGTGTATTGGGTTTCTTAATATAGAGGTATAAGAGTTTCTTTCCTTCAAGAGAAGACAAATCATTAGAAAATTAGAATTTATCTGCACTGTTAAATAATGGTGCAACATATTATGTCCCCAGTAATCCAGGCATTTTGTGTTTGGGAATTAAGGAAGGAAACATGATTGTGGTCTACAATGGTTCGTTGAAGACTTCAGGAAGAGGGCTGAGCTTGAACTTTGAAGCTTGGGTGTGGGGAGAAATGGGAACGTCATTCCAGGTAGCAAAACGTAAAATTGGAAAAAGTGTAGAAGAGGAAACAGTCTCTACTCTTGCCACACAAAGTGTGGCCTAGACCAGTGGCCTTGGCTGCAGCAGAACTTGCTAGAAAGGCAGATTCCCAGCCCACGGAATCCGACGGTGCACATTCAAGTTTGGGGGGCACTGAGCCCCGCTGTTGGTACGGCGCTGCACAACCGACTGCTGGCTGAAGAAGCCTCCCATCTGACCGTCAGAAGAGGGTAGATGCAGACGGATTAGTGAATCCTGTGCTCCTGGTGTCCATTCCTCCTGGAAGAAAAACGTGAAGCTCAGAGCTGTTTTGATTTGCTGAAAGTTTATAAAGCTGAGGTTCTGGCTCAGGTATTTTTCCTCCCACCCCCAGCCCCACCCCACCTCCGGGAGAAGGCGGACTTGAGTAGGCGGGCGCAGACGGCGTGAATGCAGACCGGGAGCGCCTGAGCGGTGGCGGGGCGGGCAGCTGGAATGCTAGGACAGTTCTCATTTATCCATTAATGTTTTGATCAGAAGATTGATCTGGTGGCTCTACATAGATGGATTAGAGTCGGGGAAGAAACGGGACTTAGAGACACCCGTTATTCAGGGTACAATAACTGAATTTTTTAATTAAAAAAATAACTAGTATCAGTAAGGCACCCCCAAACTATTTCTGGAATACTCATTTCGTGCTGCGCATTGGGCATTTGGTGTTGCCTTCATGGCATGGTCTTCCTCGTGTAACGGTTTTGGTTGAACCATTTAAATAACTATTAATAAGTGCTTGAAAGACTTAACAGTAATGACAATAAAAACATGGCTGATTTCCCCTTTTTTCCCTCTCCCTCTGAGAAAAGCTCTAGCCCCAACGTTTGGTGGCTCCCAGGGCTCATCCTGCTGTTGCTATTAGGGTGATCCGTGACCTTGACCAATTCCCTTCCTCGTGCTGTAGCTCATTTTTCCTGCTTCCAACATAAACAGCAAAGTTACCACGACTTCATAGCACAAGGTACTGAGATGAGGTAATTATGGGAGACTTTGTTTTTTTGGGGGGGTTTCCTGATAGTATAAAAGCTTATCATGTGCTGTTAGTCTAAGGTTACGTTTAAAACCTTTGCTTTTTGAAACTTAAAATTTCAACCCCCTTGTGCATTGCCGTCACTTTTGTAATTATAGTCACACTGGAGGGGGAAAAGCCACCCCAGCCATCTGCGGTGCGTGCTCTCCTTCCCTGGAGGTGGCGCGAGCGCAGATAATGATTTCTTTGAGGTGTTGTCAGCCCCCTCGGAAGGAGAATGGATGGTGGTTTGCATTGTGCCTCGAAGGCCCATCTGCTGATGGGCGCGATTCATTAGACAAGAATGCGCGGTGCGTGTGTACCCAGTCGTGGAGGAAGAGCGAGGACAAGGACAGGGGACCTGTACCCTGGGGGAAAGGAGCAGGAGGTGAGCTCTGTGACGTCACAGGCGAAGAAGGCAAACGGGGAAAACCAGCTCTGTGATCCGTGTGTAGGTGGCACCCCCCCCCCCCACGACGGGTGCTGAGCCGTCTTTGACGTCACGTGCCCAGTGCATGTGGCTCTGCGGCGGAGGGCCTGACGTTCGTCTCTAGGCAGCCCGAGCGTCGTCTTTTACCTGATCCTCGTAGCGTTCATCACGCGGCCTCCCAGCCGCCTGCCTCCTCGGTGGCCCTTACCTGTAGCAAACCCAGCAGGGCCACGCGTGCCAGCGCAGACAAAAGGGCCGATGCCGTGTGGTGGCGGCTGCACGTTCCTGGTGACGTGCAGCCACGGCCCTGTGTGCACAGCTGAGGTCCCCGTGCGTGTGCGCACGTGTGCGGGATGGGCACACACAGCTTGTGAGGGGCGGGTGGAGGGCAGAGAAGATGAGAGACGCGGAAAGGGCTCACTCGGCCTGCAGCTTGCTAGGAGTTGTGCCGATTCATATGGGTGCCCCTGGGCAACTGGGTTGCTTTGCTCCCTGCTTTAGAAGGGATACGTGAGCCTCACCTCCTTGTTTTTCCACTGCTCGCTACACATTTTAGTCTCTGCCAAGCATGGCATCCTCCACAGCTCAGATTAGGGGACCCTTTGGCGCATTTTTCTTCTAGAACAATCGGACAATAATATGATGGGCTGACGTATTTTTAGCGAGCCCTTAGAGCAGCGCCTGGTCCGTAGTTGGCATGAGAGAAATGTCTGCTGTCATCAGCATTGCATCCCCGTCATGTATCCTCCGTGGTCCGGTCGAGTGGGTGGTGTCACTCGGGGAGGGCCCCGAGGTATTTGCTCAGAAAGCCCAAAAGTGAGTTAGACATAGGTCCTACCCTCAGCGAGGACGTATTCCAATAGGAACATAAGCCAAGCAAGTACGGAAATGGAATGCAGTGGGGGGAAATGATGTGGGCTCTAAGAAAAGGGTACATGGAGCTTTGGGGGTGAGCAGAGGCCGGAGAGGGCGTCTGGGCAGGGTGGAGAATGGGAAGGCGCAGACCTTCACAGCAGGGTGTGCCTTCGGGGTGGAGGGACTGGCAGGAAGAGGGGAGGAAAGAGCGTGTTTGGAGAGAGGACCTAACTCGTCTGCCCGGCCGGGCTGAAGGCTGTGCCCTGCCAGAACATGGCTCTGTGTCATCTCTTCCCTTGCCCTGTTTTTCCCATCAGTTACACTTCAGCAGATAATGGTCAGGAGGGACAGTTACTAAAACGCAAGTGGCTTTGCAGTTACGGCTGCTGCTAGATGTGTAATCTCTGTCCTCGTAATTATGAAGTCTCTGTTTTCACAAGCTGGTCGCCTCCTGTTTCTGAAACTTCCTTAATAGTATGCACATAGGGACCAGGAAGCAATATAAATCCAGCACCTCGTTTTCCTCTGCACTTTGCAATAAATCACCCACACAGGCTGACCTGTGGCAGCTTCGCACGTCTCCAGAGGCCCGCGGTCGTCTGCTCAGAATCGATGGGAGCCGCCTTGTGTCCTGCAGCCTTACGGGGATTGCAGAAATCACATCTCAGGTTTTCCATTAGCTTTCTGCTATGACACACGCAGTGTCATGACTTCTTTTCTCTTCCCCTGACAGTAATTCCATCATCGACTGGTGACAGATGACTCTGCCTTTGGCGTGTTAGCTTATCCACTTAACAGCTGGGTATGCCCCTGCAGGATGGTGTGGAAGGTGCGAGGGGTGGAGATAAAGCTGTGGGCACGCCTGTCCGCCTTGTTGTGCCTCAGTCAACGTGTCCATCCAGTGGGGGTGTTGCTGCAGAGAAACTACTCGCTTTATATTTTTTAAACACTTTCTCTATTTTAAGGTATTTTAAGACATCATGTTCCAAGTTCATCAGGATAAATTCTTAAACTAAGGTTGTCTCACTATGGAGAAGGCTCAGTCTGGGTCTCCTTAATATATCTTCAGATTGAAATAATCATCCAACAGTGAGAGTGTAATACAAATGGAAATCAATAGCATAAAAAGGCTGTACCAGGCTCAGCTGCTTATAAGGCCAATTGTGAGTAGCCAGCAAGCCCTAAACAGTCACATGGCTCAATAAGTAGTTCTTAAATGAATGAGTGAAGTATTTTTCTCTTTGGGGAGGCTCTTGTGTTTACATTAAACATTGAGTAAGTATAGCCCAGGGTTCTAGAGTGAAGAGCTATTCCTGGGATTTTGAATTTCTTTAAATTGTATTACAAGCTGTATATTATATTATAAAATAGTCCCTACTCAAGTACACATAATGCTTACCTACTTTAAAAAAGCACTCTCGCTCTCGTACACACACACACACACACACACACACACACACAGAGGATGCCAAAAAATGTATACACCTTTTAAGAAAGGGGAAAAAGCTATTAAAATTGTGATACTCAATGTATACCGATAACAAAAGATGAATACAAGTCATGTTTGACTTCTGCAGTTACATGAGGTGCTCAGAGTGGTTACCATCAGTCTTTAATACACAGATAACGTCTCTTAACATGTGTATGCATTTTTGGTACCCCAGTATATCTGCTCCATATATGTATGTGTGTGCTGTGTGTGTACAGTTTCTGAGACATTTAACTGTGCCACAAAAACTTTTCTTGTTTGTGCCATGGATCCAAGGCCAAGATACTCCTGGACCCTGGTTATTGCTTATCTGAACTGAGGGTCTAGTATTGAAGAGGAAATAACTGGAACGTTAGTCCTTTACATCAGAGCCAGTAGTATTGTCACCCCAGCCGCCCAGCGTCCTTGGCCTCAGACGTACATGCAGGAGAGCCCTCAGAGAAAATACCCGGCACTTTACAAGTGGGCGTGTGAGGACTGTGTTAGCGCTGGATGGTGAAGCTTCCTTCTGCTTCTGATGTGTCTTGTTTCTGTAGCTCATACAAACACAAAAGCAAGGGACTGCCCTTTCGAGGTTTGTGAGCTTGCTGATTGCCTTTCCAACCCTGGTTCTGTGTGTTTGCTCCGGCAGCTCTATGTGGCCACGGAGGCCATCCTCATCGCGCTGGTCGGAGCCACGCCCGCGTACCACTGGGACCTGGCGGAGCTCCTCCCCAATCAGACCCATGGCAACCAGTCGGCTCCCGGAGACCAGGCCCTTGGAGACTGGCTCCTGACGGCCAATGGCAGCGAGATCCACAAGCACGTGCACTTCAGCGGCAGTTTCACCTCCATCGCCTCTGAGGTAACCCCGGGGAGGGGGCAGTGCCTGGCACTACCTGGGCACTTCTCCTGCTGCAGGCGGAACCACTGGTTCGTCTTGCTGATGTAAATTTCAGCCACGTCTGCAAATAACTTCCTAGTAAATGCGAGAGTTAAAGGACAGTATCCTGGGAAGACACCTTTTTCCTTCCGACTGCAAGTGGGGGAGGCAGCGTGAGTCTCACCAGCCTCGTTAGAGGAAGTGAGATGTAAACTCCAAAAGAGCTGCACTTTGATTATAATGTCGTTTTGAAAAGTGAGCTGAAACTTCTTGTTTCTTTATTACACAAAAATTAACAACATAAAACAACAGCAACAACAACAGCATAGAAACGTGGGGACCCATCTGTAACATCCACAGGTCATGCCAAAGCCCAGTCCACTGTGTAGACCACGTGGGTCACCTTGACTGTGCAGTGTTACATACAAAGGGTCCCAGCTGCTGTGGGCAGGAAGCCTTAACTTTGAAGGGGGCTTTACTAGAAGGTTCTGATAAGGACAGTACCTTCTGAGCCAGCCAGAGGTGGATAAACTGAGGGCACAGAGTGTGGTGAAGAGAAACCCTGGGGTGAGGGGCCAGGGCACACACTGAGCTGGGGCTCACCAGCCCTGGCTGAGGAAATGTTGAAATTCTCTGTCTCCCCACAAGCTATCCATTCGTCTGCTGCCCTCCTGGAAGTCCCCCATTCAAATTTTTTTTTGAGTTTTTATCCTGAATGTGTATTGAATTTTGTCCTATACATCAGTTTGTAATTTTCTGCGTCAAGGGCAGAGATCATGTGATATTTTTTTTGTCTTCTCTAACTTCTAATATGGTAGATTACACTGACTGATTTTCAAATAGTGAACCAGCCTTGCATCTCTGGACGGCATGTAATTCTTTTTATATATTGCTGAATTCTGTTTGCTAATTATTTTGTTAAGGATTTTGGTTTCTGTATACATGATGGATATTGGTCTGTGGTTCTCTGTTTTTATGTAACTATCTTTGTCTGGTTTTGGTACCAGGGTCATATTAGCTTCAGAAAATGAATTGTTTTTATTTTCTGGAAGAGTCTGTGTAGCATTGGTGTTAGTTCTTTAAAGATTTGATAGAATTCTCCACTGAAATCAACTTGGCCTGTAGGTTTCATTTCCTTAATAGTTATGGGCTGTTTAAATTATCTGTTTTGTATTGTGAATTGTGGTAGTTGTTTTTCAGAGAATTGGTTCATCTCATCTAAGTCGTCCACTTTATGTGTGTAGTGTTCATAGTATGACTTTACTATCCTTTCGATGTCTTCAGAATGCAAAATGATATCTCCTGAATATCAAAATGATGGCAACTGAATTTTAGAAGGAATGCCAGAAGCAAGTGGGTTCTGTGGCTTCGGGTAACAGAACCACAGTGGGCTTCTGGCATAACAAAGGATGAATTCCCTGTGTACCTGTCTCCCGTGCTAACTAAATATTTGCTAAATTACTTATGTAATACCAGCGAATACTGTTGTCATATAGGCACCTTCATAGACAGTAGCTCAATGTCATAACTTCAAGCTGTGAGTTCAGCACCACCCAGGGAACTATCTAACTCACGCTTGTCCCGCCCGTGGCCCGCCTGCAGCCCAGGACGGCCCAATACAAATTTGGGAACTTTCTTAAAACATTATGAGATATTTTTGTTTTTAGCTCATCAGATCCTGTTGGGGTTAGTGTGTTTTATGTGTGGCCCAAGACAATTCTTCTTCCATTGTGGCACAGGAAAGCCCAAAGGTTGGACTCCCCTGATCTAACTGGTCATCTTTTCCTTGAGCCACTGGATGGCATTCGCATCAAAGGGGTGCGAGGAAGAGTTGGAATTTGAGGGGCCTTCCTTCTTCCTGTAGCCCATCGGACATATAAAAGACATAATTTGGTTTTATCTTTAGCCTCCAAGTTCATGGGAAAGAAAACTAAGGAGGAAAAACAGCAATAGCAACAGCAAAACGGTGTCAGTTTTCTGGAAGCTGGGTGCAAAAGCTCCCGGTGACACGTGTGTGTCCCAGAACCTGAGCATTGGCAGCGTGTGGCCCTGAGGGCACTGCAGTGCTCCACTGGTGTCCCCACTGAGAGAAGCATGGAGGATCAGGCAGGGACAAGGACTTTGCCATGCATGGTACACAGAACAGCAGTGAACCCATAGGCCAGGCAGGGGCCACAGTAGGTCCCAGTGGCCCCAAGCCCCTCACCTGGCTGCCGTGTCTCTCCTGGAAGGCAGAGTTGTTCACGGACCCAGGGTAGCTCGCTAGTCCCAACTCAGCCTTCCCCAAACAGGGGACAGACAGCAGGTCTGGCCAGGGTCCGAACGTAAAAAACAAGGAGGACTTTGGCAGTTTTCCCTGACCATCCTGACCAACAGCAACAGGCAAACGAGACAGGACAAGTGCTTATTGATCGAGCATCCTGCTGTGACGAAAACCAAGTCGTATCACAAGTGCCACAGCCGTACCGGACTCGCAGTGCATCAGTATTTCAAGGCTGGGGGAGGGGTGTGAGGGAGAAACAGCAGCTTCCCCACCCCCCTGCAGCCCGTGCCCAAGGGCTCTGCACCACTGGGGGAGCTGGTAATCGTTCTGTGAAAAATTCACAGTTCTGGTCACAGTCCCAACCCAACTGCCGCCCCCTCACCGGCCTGTATTTCCCATAAAAATATTTACAGCTTTGGATGGGAAAGACCCCACTTCAGGAGACAATCAGGTGACCAGAGGCCCTCCGTGATTAGGGAGTGCTTGGACAGGGTATTTCAGGGACAGTTTCATGGTGATTAACTAACTTGCTTCATTTCAATGTAGTTGTCACTCTAAATTACCACTTAGTGGGTGATGTGTGCAGGCTATAACAATCAGTGGTACAGGCGTAAGGAAGCAAGACATTAAAAAAATTAGCCCCTAAAGCAATTATTATAGTGAATTTTTCAAATAGTTTTAATACTCTGTCTTTTGACCCCAGAGTACGGCTTGGGGGAAATATATTAATCTCAAGATAATAATAAGTCAATTTCAGTTGTTCAATATCCACGGTGATATTAAAGATTCTAACCTTCTCTTTTTGGTTGCAAACATAATTAAGCATGGTAATTGTGTGTCTCCGTGATATTTGGTGCTTTCTGAATGAGTCAGAGCTCAGGGAATAATTTGAATATGGCAGACGGCAATTTGCTACATAAATTCACCCCAATGGCTATTAGCTCATTTTACAGTAGTCAGGACTCCTAGATTAGAGGGTTGTGTTTTTTTCTTTTTGCATTAATACCAAGCTAATCACATCTAGATAAGCTTTTATTCACCCACCCCATAACGCTCCATGAATAACCTCTGCAAGGCTGACTTGAATGTAGTAAGGTGCAGGGTGTGTTATTAACGCACTCTCTTTGAACTGTAGAGTCCTGCAGACGCTATTGTGATCTTTGCTTCCCGAGTTGTCGGCGCAGGGCTGCCCGTGTAAGCGCACGGTGACAAGTTCGCGAACGTAGTTGTCAGATTTTGTGGACAAGAGCTCTGATGGCCATTCCAGAACGAGAGCTCTAAATGAAGGGCGGACTAGGCGCTGGCGTCGGCGCACAGCTTCCCAAGGGGAGCACTTCGAACGGGACCGTAGGGATACTCAGCCGTGAGGTGTGCAGCACTTTCTAGGACGAGTTCGTAAAATTAATTGACCTTGTGTGCACCACATCTTCTCTATCCAGTTGTGTACTGATGGGCACTTAGTTTGCTTCCATGTCTTGGCTGTTGTAAATAAGGCTGCAGTGAACATAAGGGTGCATATATCTTTTTGAATTAGTGTTTTGTATTTCTTTGGATAAATACCCAAAAGTGGAATTACTAGGTCCCCAGGTAGTTCCATTTTTAATTTTTTGAGGAACCTCCATACTGTTTTCCATAGTGGCTGCACCAGTTTGCAATCCTCGCACCAGTGCACGAGGGTCCCCTTTTCTCCACATCCTCGCCAGCACTTGTTTCTTGTTGATTTACTGTTAATAGCCATTCTGACCTGTGCGAGGTGCTATCCCATTGTGGTTTTAATTTGCATTTTCCTGATGATTAGTGATGTTGAGCATCTTTTCATATGTCTGTTGGCCATCTGTGTGTCCTCTTGGGAGAAATGTCTATTTGGGTCCTCTGCCCATTTGTTAATTGGATTGTTTGGTTTTTGGTGTTGAGTTATATGAGTTCTTTACAAATTTTGGATATTAACCTCTTATTGGATGTGTCATTGCCGAATATCTCGTCCTATTCAGTAGGTTGTCTTTTCATTTTGTTGATGGTATTTTTCTCTGTGCAAAGGCTTTTTAGTTTTATCTAGTTTCATTTGTTTGTTTGTTTGTTTGTTTTCCTTGTCCAAGGAGATATATCAGAAAAATATTAAAAGCGATGTCAGAGGGTTTAGTGCCTACGCTTTCTTCTAGGAGTTTTATTCTTTCGGGTCTTACATTTAAGTCTTTAATCCATTGTGAGTTTATTCTTATATATGGTGTAAGGAAAAAACCAAAAATGAATTTATCCAGGTCAACCTGAGAGACTGAAAATATTTTGTCTTTATAGTCTTGCTTTTCTGTCATGCATGGGAAAAGAAAAGTAGATCTCTTCCTTTTTCAATTTGAAGTGATTTTTCAATTTGAAATGAATTGCTATAAAAAAGAACATTCATTCTGTAGTTTAGAATTCGGCTTGTCATTTTAAAAAAAGTATAGATGAATCATCACTTTATGTAATCTCGAGCTAATTAAGGGTTTGAGTGACTTATAAATTTATGATTTTTAAAATTTAAAGCCTCATAAAAACTGCATTTTTTAAGAATGTCACTCCCATCATTTTTTAGGTTTATTACAGTTTTATTTCTGATCTCCTGGTGATATGTGCTCTGGATTTTACCTTGACACTAAATATTGACCAAAAGGGCATGAAAATAAGTTAGCAGTTGAGTCTATCTGGGATGGGGGGCATCATTCCAAAACTTTCAGTACAAGTTATACCAATATATTCTCTCAAATTCTGTAGGATCACTCTCCTAGTACATTTCATTTGCATTTTGACAAAATAAAACTCTTTAGTTCACACAGAAGGTATATGAGGGCGGTCCAGAAAGTACCCAGCCATATAGTATGAAAAATAGAGGCATCTATGGCTGGATTTTTCCTGGATGGCCTGCGGATGGTAAGTATGTAAATTATATTTGAAAATCTTTAAAAATTGGAAACCAAACCAAGCATTTCAATCCGAATCCCTCATGCTGGAGCAGGGGGAATGCAGAAAGACAAATGTGGGGAACGTGATGGTCCTGAGTCCTCCAGTCAGCTGGAGCCAGCCGCTCCCCCCCCCCCCCCCCCCCCCCCCCGCCACACACACACACCTGGGTCTGTTAGGGGCGTCTCCGGGGTCCCAACTTCCATTCTCTGGTGTGCCTTCTTACAACTTCCGTTTGCCTGCCCGCTCCTGAATAAACCCCGGGAGAAGCAGGGAACCACATCAGCCCAGCCCAGCATTGACCCAAAAAGAAAAATGACTCGGAATCGCTTTGACACCTGAGGATCAGAATTTGGAATCTGCTGGTCACACATCCTTTGGGTCACTTCCTCCTAACACTGCCATCCAGGTTGATAGAGATGCCATTGTTGGAAGGATGGTTGGGATAGCCTTTCGGATAGATTTGAGAAGTTCTGCAAATGTGGTCAACAGAATTGTTGGTTATGGGGCAGCCACAAGAACCGCTCCTTACTGAGTAAGCACAGGACAGATGCGCATGGGCCTGCACCATGGCCACACACACACACTAGTGGAAACGGAGGTGCAGGATGACCAGAGCTAGAGTTGCAGGCCAGATTTTACATGCGTGGAAACGCTCAGGACATAAAAAACTTACAGCAAGTGTTTGAGCACCAAGGTGTTAAAAACAAGTACAGACAGGCCCTGCTGGTTGGCCACTGTGTGCTACATACAGTCCTCTCTTTTCTAGGCCAACCTGGCATGTGCTATTTGATTCTTTTTTTGGCCTGGCAAAATATCACCATAGGCCTTTCTCATGCGTTGAAAATTGTACCACAGAACTATCTACATACTCAAAATAAATTCGTCTTTCACAAAACAGAATTTCTTCAAATCCCAGAACTATTTTAATCTCTTTTACATGAAACTTCAAAATATATTTTACTTTTTTTTTTTTTTTAACAGATTCTTAGATCAGGATGTCTTAACATGGCTTAATCTCTTTTAATGAGCCAGGCCCTACTTCAGAGCTGGGTGATTGGAGGTCTTGAAGAGGTTGCAGAATGAGGGCCTGGGTCCTCAAGAAAGTAAGTTGGAAGACTAGCGGGTGAGATGTTCAAAGTGAAGATTTAGAAGTCACGCAGTTACTGAGGACGACAGGCCAGGACGGGGGTTCTTAACCTGATGGCCTGTGAGCATCATCTGGAGAACTTACGGAAGTCCTGCAGCATCTCCCTTGAGTGGGCCATGCCCTGCTCCTGAAGATCCTGTGTGACATCTTCCTCCACTCCTTCAACTGTCCACCTGACCTGATATTTTCAATGAAAAAGCAGTGAAGGGTCAGGCCGGAGGTCCTTCCCAGCCTGCTTCTGACCCCGCAGTCTGCCTGCCTTCCCTTGACAGGGTCACCCCCCCGCTTCTGCAGCAGGCCGACCTCTCTGCTTTGCACAGTCATGCCCAACCCTTCTTGCTTTTCTCCTGCAAGGATGTCTTCTCTGCTGAATCGCTCTCATCTCAACATGCACCCATGCTAACAAACAACACAAACAAAAGAGACCCCAGTCATCTTTGACCCCACGTTCCTGCCAAACACTGTCCCGTTTCTGGGCTCTTCTGCACAGCAAATCTTGAGCTCGAGACTCACATCCAAATAAATGCTTGCTCAGCATTCCCACTTGGATGTTGTGTAGGCATCTCAGCCTCTGCGTGTCTGAACAGAACTCTTACTGTCCCACCACCTACCTGATACCCACTTGCAACTGCCTCCATCTCCGTCACTGTCACCACCGTCCACCGAGTGGCTAAAGTGCAAAACTGAGGTGTGATCCTTGACACCCCCTTGCTCTCCTCTCCCCAGCCCATCTCATTCATCAGCAAGCCCTGCCGATTCTGCCTTCAGGATACACCCCAAGTCCATGCACTTCTGCCCATCACTGTGCCTCCCATCACAGTCTGGGCTGCCATGATCTCCTGAACTGTCACAGCCACCTCCTTGCTCCCACTTGTCCCATCTCAGAGAGGCCAGAGTGAGCTTTGGAAACATCAGTCAGTGAGTCGTCACCGACCCTTCGCCCTAGAATCAAGTCCCAGCTCCGTATCGCGGCTCAGGGCCCTGTGTGACCCGATGCATGACCCGATGCCTGCCCCGCTCTGTGGCCTCACTTTGTATATCTCCACTAGAGGCGCGCCGTCGCACTTACTCTGGTGGTCACTTCCTCATCATTCAGGTCATAAATGCCCCCTTCCCGGAGAAGCCTTCCCAGAATACCTTATGTCAGAGGTTTCCTCCCAGTCTCTCCCCGTGTGCTTACTTGTTTAATGTCTGTCCTATTCCACTGGCACTTATTTGCCATTAATTTCCTCGCTCACATTTGTATTCCCAGTCTTTAGAATAGTTATTAACCCCTAGTAGGAACTAATCAAATATTTATTGAATACCAGGATGAAAAATGCCTGGACCGTAGTGCATTGTTTTGGTCACATCGCTTCCTTCGCGCTCTCATTTACATTATGACTGCCACCCAGAGCAGTGACTCCCTGATGACTGTTTCTGAGGGCAGTGATGCCTCGTGTCCTATTTCTGATCCACGCAGGGCTAGGACAACCAGTGGGTTACCCTTGTTAAGCACTGTTTGTGAAGAGCAGGGGAACTCAGGAGTAAAGCCCAGCCTGCAGGAGGGGGCGTTTTCCTCCTCTAGTGTCCAGTGCTCTCCTTTTGTTTGTGTTAGTGCTGCTGCTTGGAGAGGTCCAGAAGCTGTCTGGCCAAGCGATCTTGATAGATTCAGTCTTACAGGGGGAACACTTAGACTGCTTTGGGCCACGGTGACAGGTTGAGGAAGCACGGGGAAGGCGTGATCTGAAAGGGACAGCCGAGAGGTGCCTCCTGGCGCGTGTTCTTAGCCCTGTCTTTGCTGACTCTAGGAAGGGGACTGCCAAGGGGAAAGGAGAACATTCTTGGGGTCCCCTGAGGTTACCTCTGCGACACAGGTTGACTTCCATCTTTGTAACCGAAGATCACCTTAGCACGTCTCCAAACTGGGCTAGAGGTAATGGCATTCCTCCTTGGGTTAGATGAAGTGGCTAGAGCAGCTCACAGAACCCAAGACAAGAGTTTACTTATTAGGCCACTGCTCTATTGCAAAGGGGTGTAACTCACGAAGGAGGTGCACGGGGCGAGGCGTGTGGGCAGGGACGCAGAGCGCCCGTGCCCTCGGTGTGCCCCCTCCCGAAGCACCACGTGTTCCCCAGCCTGGAAGCTCTCTGCATCCCGTCTTTGGGGGGTTTATGGAGGCTTCATTACATTGTCATGATTGATTAAATCATTGACCATTGGCGATTGATCCAGCCTCCAGTCCCTCTCCGTTCCTGGATGCCTAGGGACTAGGGCTGAAAGTTCCAAGCCGCTCATCACGTGGTTGGTTCCCCTGACAACCAGCCCCATCTAAGGGGCTTTCCAAAAGTCAGGTCATTAACATATGCTCAGGTGTGGCTGAAAGGGGCTTGTCATAAATATAAGGCCCCCTTTCACCTTCACTCTGAAGCTTTTTTAGGAACTAGGAACAACTAGATATTGTGACAAAAAATGCACCTATGGCTCTGCTGTAGGGTGTTGCAAGGGGTTCAGGCGCTGTGTGCCAGGGCCAGTGGGTGAAGAAGACCCAATCTGTGTTTCTTGCTGCCATCTCTCACACTTGTTAACCTAAAAATAAAAGGTGAAAGTGAGAGGCAGCAAGCATTTTCTTCGAGATCCAGAACATTAGCTATTCTTGAAGCACTGATTCAGGCAGAAACGCAAATAGTGTTTGATTAGGTGATAAAGGCAGGAGTATTTATAGCCAAGAGAGGAGGAATACTTATATGAAGATACAGAAGGAATTTCGATGGGTGTTAATAAGCTAAGGGAGGTGCAGGTAAGGTGACGTAGTGATGGTTATTCTAGAGAAAGCCTTTAATTTTCAGTCTGTAGCCTCAGCAGACCGTTGTTTGGCATACAGTACTGCTTTAAGCCTGGTCCAAAGGTTATTTTGCCCACTTTTAACAAAGGTTTGAGGAGTAAGGTACACAGCCCCTTCTGGGATGACAGCTCCAACTCAGTTTTAGAATGGCTCTGTTTCTCCTTTTTTACACACTTTGTAAATTAAATCATACAGTGTTTGTTCCTATTGTGTGTGGGGAAAGAGAAAAGATAAGGAAGATACGAGGGCTGGCCAGAAAAAACCCAGCCATAAATGTTCTGTTTTTCATATGCCATGGCTGGATACTTTCCGGACAGCCCTCGTATAAAATGGGGTCACTTTAATAACCAAGCTGCTAAAATTATCATCTTTATGAAGAGTGAGGCATGGGAAAGACTCCGTGCTTGTTCTAGGTAGCCTGAGAACTTCAACTTTTTGAACTTCCCAGTCTTACATCTGTGCCTGGATACTCATCTGGACCTCTGAATAACCTTCTAATTACCTGCTGAAGGACCCACACATACCTACACCTTCTGATTACCTCTTGATGGACTGGTGTATACATACACCTGGCATCTGTCAGCCTGAGTACCTGACAACTGACTGGTAACCATCCTGGACCAGTCCTGGGGCTAAGCATGCAGGACTGATAATTCTCAAGAATGTACCTTTTACTGTGTGAACTTTTAACTTTCTTCTTGGAACACTTCTGGATTTTTGCCTAGCTATGTGAATAAATCATTATCATTTATTTCTATGAAAACCTCTAGACTCCTTTTGAGTCTGCTTATTTTACTTAGCATGATGTCCTCAAGGTTCATCCATGTAGTAGCTAGCTGGTCAGAATTTCATTCTTTTTTAAGGCTGTATACTATTCCATTACATTTTGCACCACATTTTGTTTATTCATCCGTCGATGGACATTTGGGTTGCTTCCACCCTTGGCTATTGTGAAAAACACCACTGTGAACACTAGTGTACATGTACCTGCTTGAGTCCCTGCTTTCCATTCCTTTGTGTATATATGTAAGAAGTGGAACTATTGGATCATATGGTAATTGTATGTTTAAGTTTTTTAGAAAAGTACTCAAGGGATTTTAAACCCATTAATCTGTTGGAGAAGAGGGCCATTTATTTATTGCTTCATCCATGCCATGTAGTATGTTAGGTGTTAGAGAAATGGAACTTAATGGGACATGGCTCCTCTTATGTAGAAGCACAGGGCCGTACGGTGCAGGACACAGTCAACAGATGCCTAAGTAATTAGCTGCTACGTACTGTGTCCAGTGCTGTAAGCAGGGGTAGGTAGACTCCTACGGGGGCACATCATCATCATAACGATTTCCCATGTTTCTGAAGACGGGAATCTCCTTGGACGTTAGCCGAGGTGGCGTGCTCCTGAATTCTGGTTAACCGTGGGTGACACGGTGGAGACGTTGCAGGGTACAAGGCTTTGTTCTCCATCCGTTTTGGTTTTTAGTAGCTCGCTCCATCCAGCCATCTTCTCCTGTGACCCGAATGTCTCTCTTCTGTGTTTTTTTCCTCTAGTGGTTTTTAATTGCCAACAGATCTTACAAAGTCAGCGCAGCGAGCTCCCTTTTCTTCAGCGGCGTGTTTGTGGGCGTGATCTCTTTCGGTCAGCTTTCGGACCGCTTCGGGAGGAAGAAAGTCTTCCTCACAGGTAAGCCTCCGGGGCACCTGGGCACTGTTTCCCTCAGGTTCTCAGGGAATTGCCATGTGGACCCAGGACTGGATTTTGTTACGCTGACGAGAGGCCGGACTGTGGCCAAATGGGTCCCGGCCACACAGTTTGACGTAACCAGCATGGCTGCTGCGGGCCCAGTATGTGCACTTAGGCTTTCGCAGGTGATGGTGCTTCCTGCAGCCCCCCAGCTCTGGTTTATGCCCGTTTCCAAAGAGAACAAAGACTGAGTCAGCCTACTCGATCCAGTTCCTTCCATCTGGTTCATGGCACAGGGGCTCTGCAGGAGGCAGCATAGTTCTCAGGACAAGCTGAGTATAAACTACGAGGTTTTTCGTTTGCAGCATTTTTGTGAGTAATTGCAAACAGCGTGACTGGCCAATGCTAACTTGTAATAAAGAGAGAAAACCTCAGTTTTTATTTGTAGTTTTTAAGAGAAATCATTAAATAAAAACAAAACAACAACCGTAGCTCAGACAATTTAAGTTCACAGAGATCATTCTTTACAGACTAGCGAATGTGATTTGTTGCTTTCGCCGACCGCTGATTTGCCTCCGGATCACTGAGTGCCGTTCTCCTCTCTCTAGGATTTGCGCTGGACGTCTTATTTGCTATTGCAAATGGGTTTTCGCCCTCGTATGAGTTCTTCGCAGTAACTCGCTTCCTGGTGGGCGTGATGAACGGCGGGATGTCACTGGTGGCCTTTGTCCTGCTGAACGAGTGTGTGGGCACCACCTACTGGGCACTCGCAGGTACCACCTTCATCCGTGCAGTCCCGCAGTGGTGAGCTGCTCCCACAAACGTTGCGGGGAACCAGTTTAACCCTAGACTCTAAACATGCATTTGAGCCCGAGGCGCTCTATCCGCCTCTTAGGTCTGCTTTCCCTGAGTTGGGTCTGTATGACCTCGAATGAGTCACTTTATTACTATGCGTATTCCTCTGTGGAAAGTCTCCCGCAAGTTATGGCGAGAGTGTTGGCGTCCTCAGAAGGGCAGTAACTGCTTTTTACCTTAAACTGAAGAATAGTTCAGAGGTAGGAAATACTAGAAACTCCTTTCTCAGAGCCTCCTTACCATATTTTATTAAATCCTTGTCTCCTAGGCCTTTCAGGTTTTCACTGTTCTCCAGGCAGCAGATCGTAGGACTGTTGGAGCATTTCTTTCAAAATCGAGGCCATCTTCTGTATTAGTTTTAACCATCCCTTCATCTTCTCAAGAGCTACAGAGTAGGAAATAAATGATTTTAAAGGTTTATTTGACTTAAAATAACGTCTCGGGAGAGTGTCTGCATCTGAGAGTCTACTTTTGTGGACTGCAGGTTTGCAATGAGCGCTTTTTGTTTGTTTTACTTTTCATTTATCTGACAAATATTGAGTACAGTTGATGTTCTTGGACCAGTGTGGGAAACAAGTTGATCATGTGACTGACAGACCTGTGTCTAAGTGAGGGTACACAGGAGGGAGTGCCAGCTGCCACACCGGGCATCTGACACACACCTGTAGTGTTCCCGGAACTCACGAGTTAAGAATTTCTACCTTGGTTTTATGGATGAGGAAACTGAGCCTCTGGGAGGGGAGCTGATGGCCCGTTTTCGCACAGCTCAGAGCGGACAGGGCCCGGATTGTAACCCGGGCCATTTCCTGAGGACCCTCGTCCTAGGACGTCAGTATGTCACCTCACACGGACGCTGGCCTAATTGCCCTGTTCTTTCTCACCGGTGTTTTGAAGTTGGTGAGGACTGGTGTATGGAGCTGGAGGACAAAGGCTAATTAAAGGGACTCCTGCTCTGTTTCTACGTCCTCTAAATGGCTGCCCAAGTTGAGAGGTGTGGAGGCTGGCGCGCAGGGGACGCCAGCTCCCCCCAGCAGGACAGGGTTCCTGCCTGTCACTCGCACAGCGTTGCTCTCTGACTCTTGGTCTAGAGCGGCTCCCCAAGCCCTTAGAAATGGGCTGCTGCTTCCCCAGCCCAGCACCTAAGCTGGGACAGTGGGACAACTTCCTCTGAGTCTTCAGTTAGCATTGAGACTTCAGTGTCATGTTTTCAAGACTTACTGGGACTTCCCAAGAGATTACTGATGATGGTGATCGTGACCTTTCATGTGACCCAGGGCAGACAACACCCTTCTGTGGTATTGGTTTTCCTAAATCCAAAATCTTGCTCACGTGGAACATCGTGAGTACCTATTATTTTCAGGTACCTCACTCGTTGCCTCTATTAAAATAGTCACATTTGGCTTTGGTTGTCCCATGAAGCAGATGCTCTTCTATAAAACACGTACATGCCCCCTCCCTTCCAGGTCATCTGGGACTCTTCCTGGCCCACTTCATGCTTTGCTCAAACAGAAAAACCTCCTGGCCTTTGTACTCTAAAGCCATCGAAGATTCCTGCTAGAATACTGTAACCTCCCATTCTTGTCCTCGAAGCTGGGTTAAGGCGAGGCTGTTAATGTTTCTGTAGCAAAGAAGAGAAGGAGAAAGGAAACAAAACCTGCAGCAGTGGAGCCAGATGGTGGCCATATTCACTGTGAAATTGGAGTGACTCTGAGGGGGTGCCCTGGAGGCCACTGCACTGACTGGCTCCCGAGACACAAAGGTCATTCTGACGGCACCTGGAGTGCTTCTCTCCCCCACGGTCCCCCAGAGTCTTGTCCTTGGCCTTTGTTTCTGTCCAGCACAGTCTTGTGCACTCCTATGGCTTCAGGTATGCTAATGAACTCTAAGAAGTTGGGGGGAAAACCCCTGAATGTTTAGCAATAGGGGATTGGTTGGAAGTAGCGTGATGGTTTAACAGTAAAAAAAAAATTGGAAAAATTATGCTTGACTGCAAAATCGTACTTGCAGTCAGTATGTGTAAAATACTAAGTAAAATATGTCCAGCAAGTTGTAAGTATCAACTGAAAACATCCATTTTTGACCAATTTGCAGTGCAGTGCTTAATAAGAATGAGGCTGATCGAAACTTAGAATTGAAAAATACTAAAGCTGTGAAAAACGTTCTATTAACATATTTATTTTTTTTCTGCCATTAATGTCTCACAACAAAAAGAACTGATAAAATCCTGAAATACACGAGCATACACGTGAAGTAGAACGAGCACGCCGGCCCCCGCCCCCCGCGGTTAGCGTGTCGCGGTGCATCCTGCCGGGACTTCCCCTTTGCTGTCTGTTCCACAACTTTTGTTTTTTATTAAGCACACCCCGCTTTCCGGGGCCCGAGGGATAAAACTGCACGAGACGGGGGTGCGTGGGGGTCCTTGCTGTCAGGGGGCTTATGTTTTCCTCGGGAGAGGCTGAACCAATATCAGGTAATTTCAGGAAAGTGTAAGAACAGTGAAGAAAATTCCACAGGGTCATGGACGAGACAGTAATGGTGGGGGTGGGAGTGGGGGGACAGTCACGTGAAATAGGGCAGTTGCAGAAAACCTTGATGGAGGTGTTTGATCTAAGATGTGAATAAGGAGGAAGACATAGGCCTGTCGCATCCGGAGAGAACATTCCAGTCAGATAGAATGGCAAGGTCCCAGGTTCTGAGGCAGGAATGAGCTGCTCCGCGGAGGGACCGGAGGGGACCCGATGACGTGAGGCCCGTGGCGGGCCACGTGAGGGGCGCGTTTTCTCACTCAGCACAGTAGGAAGCCAGTGGGCAAAGGAAACAGAGCGGTGGGCTCTTACATCCGGAAGACCGCCCTGGCAGGCGCGTGGCGAGTGGACTGCAGAGGAGCAGGAGCAGAAACTGAGGGGTCGCTCCGGAAGCTCTGCGGTGGGCGCCGTGAAGCCGGGGGGTGGCTTAGACAAGTGGGTGCCTTTGAGCTGGATTTGGGTGGGAGCACGACATGCTAAAGGATCCGCGGGGAGGGGACGAGAAAGAGGACTCGAGACTTTACAGCTTGTGCCTGAAAACCGGATGGGCCGTCGGCGTCGTTTATAAAAGTGAAGTCATCGCTGTGCTTTTCTAACCCACTGAAATATTTGACTTTTACTAGTGCAAACTGAGCACGCAATACCAGACTTGAAATTAATTTAAAATAAGCAGGAGTCTGAAAAAACAAGCAAAAATATCCGCAGGTCCATAAACAGTAATAAACAGTTACACGGCCTGTGGTATTCCAGAATGACAGTGTGCAAAACGTGGTGATTTGAAATGTTTATTTCTGATGGAACTTTTTAACCCTAAATCCTAGAGCCTTACCGTAGCCTCATCTCTACACGGTGTCCCTGCTGTCATTGCCGGGCATGCATGTGCAGCTTCTTGCTGGACATTGGGTATGAACGTCTACTGGCCCCTTAAATAAAAAGAATTGCTTTCTTTCACCTAAAAAAATCTCTGTCATCTTGTGGGAACTCTATGGCAATGTCATTATAGTATTTAGAGTCGTCAGACTGGCACCTTTGAATCATTTCCTCTTCTCCATCATATCCGGCTGATACCAAGTCCTATTGATTGTGACAGAGACTTGATTCTGATGGATTGAGGATAAAGGGGAATCATTTGGTTAACATGACCGAACCCCAGAAGAGCCAGGCCTCGGAGATGCCCAGAACCTGCCAGTCACATACTTCTCCCTGTTTCCCATCCTAAGAAGCTGCCTCTGCTCAGCCAGGGCTGGGGCCCACTTGCTGGCACATTTCACGTCCAAGTTCAGTATTTAAAATCCTGGGTGAAAGCTCTGATTGGCCCGCTCAGATCACCCCTGTGGCTAGGGGAATCCTGATTGGCGACTACCTCTTGAATTGCACAGATGAAGGAAGGGGAGGTCAGCTCTCCAAAACAACGAAGAGGTGTACTTGGATTTAAGGTGTAGGTAGACAGTGTTTTGTAATAGATAGTCACCATAGGAGGCTTTCAGATGGCTTTTGGGGGGAGGTTAACAGATAAAATGGACTATATCCCTATTATAGTAGGAGAGTACGAGGGCTGTCCGGAAAGTATCCAGCCATGTAATATGAGAAACAGAGGCGTTGATGGCTGGATTTTTATCTGGACATCCCTGGTATAACTGACATTTCTATAGCATACATCCTTTTGTCAAAAAGTAACGACTGCCCTTCGAAGTAGGCATGATTTCTGTTTCCCTGACGAGGAAACTGAAGCTCAGAGACATTTAGTGATTTGCCCGAAGTCACACAGTAGCGTATAGTAGAAGTAGGGTCTGAACTTGGTCTCTTTTGGAAGATCCCATCCTGTGGCCTCTCTTCCTTTTGGCCTGCACTGTTGTCCGTGGGTGCTAAGTACTCACAGTTGTCCTGAGCAATGACAGAAAGCCTCATTCTTGGAAACTAACGAACCTGTAATCGCTGTTGCTTATCTTAAGTCACAGAGTCCCCACTCCCTTACGTACTAGGCCCAGTGTTCTGATTTGGGGTCCTGAATGCACTGTCATGTCAGCTCCCCTTCTTGCCTCACTAGGGCAAACTCTATCCAAGGTGTTATTTCTGGTGGGTAACCCATGAACAAGGATAAAGGGAAACATTTGTTTTATAGGGTTGTCGTAGAAAATTTTTGTAGCAGGATTAGCAAAGTCCTGTTGCTGCAGGATGCCCACAGAAGCCTGCCTTTCCCTAGAAGGGGGCTCTGCGAGAGGACTGGGATGGAATGGAGTGTCTTCAGTCAGACCCAGCAGGGTATGGGTCCCAGTCGTGCCACACACACCTCTGTCCCTAGGCAGCAGCACCTAACCTCTCTGAGCAATTGTCTCCCTCTGTGTATGGCTGACGGTCACTGCTTTATAGGACAACATGTAAGAGGCTTAATGCTCAGCAAATAGTTGCTGTCATGTAAATAAAAAGTAGCTGTTTCTACTACTAGCAGGGATAGTAGCAGTTAGAGAAAGTGTGGCAGGTACAGAATTTGCAAGTATACTAGGCCAGCCAGTGGGTTTAATACCCATCTCAGCATTTATTTTTAAAAATACAGGATTCTTAACATTCCCATGGTTGTAGTTTTTTTCTGTCCATGTGCTGACAAAAATTCATGGAGCTTATATTCTATTTGGGAGAGACAGCCAAGAAACAAATAAATGCAAAGCGTTACGTATCTGATGGCAGTAAGTAGGGAAGGGCAGTGGGGAGGATGGGGAGATTGGCTGTGATTTAAAATAAGGATTTCAGGGACAGTCTCTGTGACAAAGATGAAGTCCCAGCATTGCAATCATCTCATGACCCAAAAACCTTACTGGCGTGTAGCAAAACAAGTGCCAGGCCTCAGCCACGGGCTCAGGTGGATGTGAGTACAACACGCAGCGCCGAAAGCACTGGGGCACACCCTTCACATTCACCTTGACTGCAGGTGGTCTGTACTCCTCCTCTGTCCTTCCTCCTCTCCCACTCGGCCGGTCTCGCTTCCGTTATATCATCTGATGCTCCGTGTGTGTGTAGGTTTTCCTGTTCTGATGACATCTCACGGGGCAGGAACTGACTCTGTAACTTGGGTTGGAAATGATCTGAAGATGGTGCCGCTCCAGTAACCGTCTCTTTCCCCCCGAATTAGGGTCCCTCGGCGGGCTGTTCTTCGCGGTTGGCATCGCCCAGTACGCCCTGCTGGGGTACTTCATCCGCTCCTGGAGAACCCTGGCTGTGCTGGTTAACCTGCAGGGAACGGTGGTCTTCCTCTTGTCTCTGTAAGTCGTTTTCCCTTCTACGGCTCTGGTGCAGCAAGCAGCAGGCATGTCTTCAGAGGACGCGGGTCAGGGAGCGGCGTGGCCTCACTCCCTTCAGGAGTTGGCCTTTTGGGTGAAGGACTGAATTCCGCCAGCACTGCAGTGCCGGGCAGCCCCCGGGAAGAGCGATGCTAAATTGATTCAGAAGGCAGGTAGCCCTGTGCACGGCACCCTCTCCTGCCTTTTACCCTCCAGACTCTGACGCAGGGTACCAAGTTCTTTTTTAACCCACTACCACAAGCGTAAAGATGTTCAGGCTGGATCAGATTATGGGCTAGATGTGCGACAGAGGGACCACTTGGTAGAGCAGTCTCTCCGTGTTGAATATGCATTAGCCACTATTCATCCTCGGGTGAGTGTCACTTCAGGGCCTCTGACTGCAGGCGCGGGAAGCTTCTCAGCTCTGGGAGAAACCCTTAGCATGGGCTCACCACAGTAGAAGGACAGTTTCCTGGTCAGGGCAGGGCTTATGCCTGACTCACCTTCACCGTGTCACACCACGGTGCTCTAAACGCTAGACGGTGAGCCATCAAGGCAGGGCCGTTTCACCGGAAGTTTTAATGCGCTTACGAAAGGTTTTCTCCTGAGCTGTTGGACCTTTCGTTTAATCATGAAAATCTTTGGGATAAATACAGTTTTTCAGCCAGTGGGACCAGCGTGCTGAGGGTTACCTGCAGTAGAATTTTTATTTAGACAGATCGTTGATTTAGCTGTCCTTTGTTTCGATCCAAAAGTAAGAGAACTGTTAATGCAAAACTGCACACAGTGGAAACAGCAAACCTACATGTGAAGAGGCACATTTATTAAATACATTCAGTTATGGCAATTGGAGTCAGATAATTTTAATAGAAAGGGAAACTAACAATATTTTATTAGCTTGTGTATTATAAGTTTGGGGAATAAATGGGTGCCTAGTAGAGTCCCTCAAGTAATAAGAATTCATGTAAATACTGGTAGATAAATGAATTTTCTTTTGAAGCATATTTTATAACCTCATGGTTCCCAGCCCGATCGGGCCCTCATCTGCCCTCCAGTAGCAGAGTGACTTTGATGGATGGTACAAGCCATTCCGCCTTTCTTTTCCGAGTGGGTTGTCTGACTTTGTTATGCTTAGTGCTGGGTGGGGACATCTATTCGCTGGGAAATTAATTTGGGTCATGGAAAATGGGAAACAGAGAAAAGAACACGGGAAATCGAAATACATTTATTCCATTCGCCTGGGAAGGAAGGCTTCCCACAGGACGCCTCCAGTTCATCTTTCCTGACTTTTCTCTGTCCCCTTTCCCAACGCCTATTCCGGGCTCACAGGGCTGCTGGTTCCCAGTACCCACCGTGTCTGCCTGCCTGTTCTGGTGCCTCCTGTCCTTTTCTCCGTTTCCTCTTATTGCACTGATAGCCCTCCTGGTTTGCTCCCGTGCTGCCTGCCTGCTCCCAGCTTTTCCTGATCAGACAGACGTTCAGCTACAAGTCACCCGCTGTCTTTCCTGAGTCCTAGAGCACTTCACCCATCCCCTTCCGGGGGTCCTCTCATTTCTGCCTCCTGCTGGAGCCTGTCTCTCTTTATGTGCCAGGAGCCCACTGAGAGCAGCACACCCTTTGCTCGGTTACATTTCCCCCAGCACCGAAGCCCGGGGCCTTCCACATGTAGAGCTTTCATGTCCGTTGGGCAGATGTTGGCACAAAAACATTTGAAATTAGTCATTAGCAACCTAAGACAAAGTCACGTGATTTTAGGGTCCTACTTTGTTTTACTACTTAGCTTAAAATGTCCTCATTTTCACAATGCCCCAATAGTTCTGTCTTAAAAATCAGTGACCCCCTTAATTTGCAAAGTTTTTTCCACTTTTAAAGAAATTCCCAGGACATTTTTTGAGCAGCAGCAACACTAAAATTAGTGCGGTAGCTTCTGAAGGTGAACACGGCACTGTGGAGGGGCGGCGTGGTCCAAGGCCTGCTTTGGTTTGTGAAGACGGGCTTACTATCCGCCGTGCGTAATCTCCATGAGCCCTTGTCATGGAGAAGCTGACTGGCTTCTCAAAATGTGGAGCAGTCTCAGGTCCAACGTTTGCATCATCAAGGTCAACTTTCCCAAGTAGAAGTAATTCTATTAACTTAGAGTTACGCTTCCAAAGCCTGCGTATCTCTCAATTATCATCTTTTTAAATGATGAAGTTTTGAAAGTAATTTTTATTGCTTAGAAACTATTCTGAAAACACAGAGAAGTTTAAGGGGAGGAAAAAAATGACTTAAATTACCCAAAGATAATGACTTATTTTTTTGGTTATGTCCTTGCTGGTTCTTTATCATTCCTCCCCAGTCCCCTTCAGTTTTCATTATTATCCAATATTTTCTAGTATTCCATTTATTTTTCTACTCTGAGTACGAAGGCTCTCTGGGAAGGATCCATCCACACGTAAGCGTGCTCATTGTATAGACAGTGGCGGAATTTTTTCTGGACAGCCCTTGTATACTACCTAGAGTCATCCCAGCAGTCTTTTATTCTTTAGTGTTTGTATTTAGACTTAATCAGCTCTTTCACTTAGCACCTTGCCTGGGGCCAGGCCAGCTGATCCAGTGGGTGATCCATCGACAGACCTAACTTCCAACAGAACAATATGTTACTTGATGATTTACTTGCACATCAGTAATAATAATCAAATGTCAGCGAGGAAGTAAATGAAGGGATTTTTCAGGATGCTGTGGAAGGCCTTTGCTCCTGCTTTTGTTGACGATTAAATGTGGTACGTGAATAGGCTCTCCCCAGTGGCAGAACTCCTGGGAAAGTTCCTGCCTTTTTGTTTCCAGTTGCTTTCCTCTCTGCACCTATTATGCCGCTCCATACAAAATGCAAGGGCTCAGTCAGTGGTTACTGATGCATTGGCTGGCCATGAAGTCCCGAATGCAGTGGTGTTGGCTGCCAGCTCACCACTCTTATAGAAAGGCATGGAGAATTCTAAAAGGCATCTCAAAAAGCAAGTTTTATTTAGGCAAGTTTCGTCATAGGTCAGTACTGTCAAATTAGATCCAAAGGTACCTGATGTGTTTTGTAAACAAGGCTTCCATGTTCTTGCCACAGTTTTGTCTTTGAAAAATTCTCTAACAGGGTATACAGAACCACGAAGAGGAGAAGAGATACGTAATATCTCAGTCTTGAAACTTGTTGGAAGACATAGAGGCAATATAAATCTTCAGTAATACTTTGTAGTTAGAGTAGGAAGTTACTGTTGTTTCGTAACTAGAGGTTAACCAGAAAGTAACTTTGATTCTTTAAGGTCTTGGGGGATCAGGAAGTATACTCAGAACATGTTCAAGCTGACGTAACAGCTGATTCAAGTATTTTGAAGCAGTAAATGCTCAAAAGCAGCTAATTTGTAATAAACCCTGTTTAATTTTTATGTGTAATATTTAATCTCTACCTTCGTGATAACATATCACTACATTAAAAGCACTTTTTAAAAAATTACTTTTCTGATGAGATAATGAAGATTTTTATCTTTTTTGTGAGGTTTTTTCCCCAGAACTATATCTCTGCCCCATGCTTTATGAAGAATTTGCATTAGTATTGTAGACTTGTCCTTCACATATTAGCATTTGCTTAAAAGTACATGCATACTGTTTACCTTTCCACTGTTATTTTGGAAGCATGTTCTTGGTTTCCATTCATAAAGCAGACTCCATTTAAGGGGTTGGCTTCCCTGTGCCACTGGGAGAGTCGTCGGACTTTAGCCCAGCGTGGGGTCCGGTCGTGGTGAGGGACCGGCGTACTTCTGGGCGAACTGTTGCCTTCCTGTGCTCGTAACCTCTGTGAATGTATACAGACCGTAATGACATCTCTTTCAGATCCATTCCTGAATCACCTCGTTGGTTATACTCCCAGGGTCGACTGCATGAGGCGGAGGCCGCTCTGTACCGCATCGCCAAGAGGAACCGCAAGCTCAAGTGCACGTTCTCGCTGACGCAGCCGGCCAACAGGCGCTGCAAGGAGACCGGAAGCTTCCTGGACCTGTTCCGGCACCGGATCCTCCTGGGGCACACGCTGACCCTCATGTTCATCTGGTAACTATTATGTCTACACGGTGTCCAGTGCCCCAGGTTGCCAAAGGTCTGTTGGTAATCTGAACCTCACCACTCCGTCTGCATGAGGCTGTTTGCACAGAAGCAGGCCCCGCCCCGCCTGCCCTCCCGGGCCCCGCCCCGCCCTCCCAGGCCCCGCCCCGCTCTCCCAGGCCCCGCCCCCACCCCGCCCCTCAGTGCCTGGCTTTGTGCCCCTTTCCCCCCATCGCCCCCCCC